>CM069456.1:11942700-11989820 GCA_035610835.1 Ophiura sarsii | reverse complement strand
GTTGTGTTTAAGGGCACTTTACTTGAAAGGCTGAACTTGTGGGGTGGTTAGAAATAAAAATTAGTTACTATAATCAAAATAAAGAATTGTCGATCCGAGCGCCGCGATCCAATTGCCCGCATTAACGCGGTCTTGCGATACACTGCATACCAAAACAACAGGCGCATGAGGCTGTCCTTATACAATTTCTAGTCACATAGTATGTGAAGGAATAGTTTGAAATGATCAACAATTATTTGTTTCGATTATAACATATACAGTGTGTCCCAATAAACTGCAATCAAGGAAAATAATAGTTGGCACACTTGACGCAACTCATTACAACTATCCCTGTGCTCGCGATTGAGATCACACTTGGAACATAGCACTGTTTAATAGAAAGCAAAAGTCTCCCCCTTTCTTATATCCTTCCCCACTCCCCATCAATCAATGTTGGGGGAATTAGGACAAAGTGTGCCAACCTTTTTTTCCTTGATTGTGGGTCCAAAAACTGGAAAGTTTATGACTTAGAAGGTAGAAAACATAACTGCTTTGTATTTAAGGATATGAAAGTAAATATATTTGACCTTAATTGTTGAAATTGTGAGACAAATCTGATGTCAACTTTTGGAAATACAAAGATTTGAATAGAGCATGGTTAGAACCCATTTGTCTCGATTTTAGCAATACACCATCCATGCATTGGATTGGTATGCATTTTGCATGCAAGTTTATTTGAAAGTCCATCTGTTTACGTTTGGGTTTCTGTTTCTTATCTGAATATTCAACAATAAATAACATCATAGAAAAGCATATGTTAGAGCACCTGATACCCTGCCTCAAGAAATGAATACTGGATGGTTTCCAATTCTGATGAAATTGTTTTCGACCTGCTATACATAATGGCAAGAGTCTCAGAAGAATATTGATTGATTTTTCTAAGCAATATTGTAGGTATTTACACTTTTAAAATCCCTTTATATAACTAAGATATATGTTTCCTGCCTAAGTCATTTTAAAGAATAAAATGTTGATGAAATCAGAACCATGCGCAAATGCAACACATTGACGGTTCATGGGCAAAATCGGGACAAACTGGTTCTGACCATGCTCTATTCAAACCTTTGTTTTTCAACAAGTTGACATCAGATTGGTCTCATAATTTTACCAATTAAAGTCAGATATATATACCAGTACTCCATATCCCGTAATATGAAGCAGTTATATTTCCTACTTTTAAACTTATACGCCCTCCAGTTTTTGGACCCAGTTTTTGGGACACACTGTGCACCATTATACTTGAAACACATGATTTGACGAAACAAATCTGGGAGTAATTCTGTTATACCCTTCATAGAGGTATTCATAGTGCATGATTTTTAAGAACGACGCATACTTCCGATGTAGGTGTGTAGGGTATAACAGAATTATGCCTAAATCTGTAACAAATTCAAGACCAACTTACTAAACATATCTCTGATTTTCTTGGCACCAGTGCCTACAAACACATGGTCAAATTCTGATCCTGATGCAAAGTAGAATGGCACCCCTGCTTCTCCTGCTACTGCTCTGGCAAGTAGGGTCTTCCCTGTACCTGGCATACCTATTAGAAGAACACCTGTTAAAAACACAAAGGAGGAATATCATCACTAAGGGTTATACATATATACAGTGCTATAATCAAAACAAAGAATTCTCGCTCAAATCATATACGATTCCTCAGTGTCCCATGCGACTGGGGCGTATCGTGCGTGACCGCGTCAATCGCGATGGCAAGGGTGCAGTAAAACTGGAAGATGTGACGTACTTGTAAGCAAATAGGTAATTGACCAATCGCGGCCCTAAGGCTGGGTTCACATAGGAGTATACGGTATACGGTATACGGTATTCGCTATACGCTATACGGGCACGGCGAGTCACATAGGGTAGCATGCGAGCCCTACTCGTAGTAGAGTCATTACCTTAGTTTCTTAGTGAACTTGTCAACTAGAACCATTTTATAAGAAAATGAGGTCCCATGCATTTCTCAAAAGTGACGGGAACGTTCTTTTATAGCAAAATTTCCAAAATGGCCGCCATACTGGGTCAAAAATTCAAATGGCGCACCAAATTGTTCGGCTGAGCACAAGGATTCCGAAAAAGTATAGTACAAAGGCGTCCTATTGTCCTATTGTTCTAACTTACCCTATTCTACGCAATAAATTGTTTATAAATCGTGATAGGGGAAATTCGGAACGCCTGTACACACGAATTGCAGCCCGCCACATCCAAACAGGACGGTATACGGTGCACGAAAATCGAACACGCACGATTCCCGGTATACTATACTATACTATACTACACTATACGCAGGTATACGGCCTTTTCGAATAGTGCCGTCTTATGTGACCCGGTATTATGAAATTACATTGTTTCGATTTAAGCTATACGCGTGCCCTGCAAAACGTGCACCGTATACCCGAATAGTATACTCCTATGTGAACTCAGCCTAATCAACAAGACCCCATAGTCTTATGTGACCCGGTATTATGAAATTACATTGTTTCGATTTAAGCTATACGCGTGCCCTGCAAAACGTGCACCGTATACCCGAATAGTATATATACTCCTATGTGAACTCAGCCTAATCAACAAGACCCCACGCTGCGTGATTTGACAATTATGTAAGTTCATGTTTATTCATGTCACGTACGATCGCGTTGTGGCATGGTTGTCAAGGTCATTCAAAATTTGGATGAACTCTGGCGTGACTGGAATAAAAGTTTTGATCAAAAATTCTTTGTTTTGATTTTTAAAAAAGTTGCCTACCAGGTAATAAATATGCTCATACCTCTAAAATATAGTTCCAACTTAAAAATATTAAATTACAAAAATTTAGGGATTAATTTCACCTCTTCAATTTGAGATATTGTTTGTGACGGTCCGTAAACAGTTATGAACGCTACACTGACAATAATAAAACAAAGTGCCTACAGTATTAACACAATCATATGTGATGTGTTCTACCGTAACCAGACACAATTGGGCAAGATATCAAAATTGAGTTAGTAATTGATTATTAAAGTAGAGATCTTCAGCTTTATAATGGTACTTTCTTTTTTTAATCGGACTTTCCACAGCGGAGTTAAATCATTTTCAAGTTCATCTTTATGAAAACGCCAAACTGAGATATCAGCCTTTAAAGATGTGCTTACAATGTACTTACAATGTACTTACAATGTACTTACAATGTACTTACAATGTACTTACAATGTACTTACAATGTACTTACAATGTACTTACAATGTACTTACAATGTACTTTTTAAAAAAATTGTTGGTTTGATTTTTTAATCTGAAACTTTCACAACAATGTTATAAACACTCTGAAGATCAATTATTTACAAGAAACTCAAATTCCCCAAAAATCACCCCCAATTAGGTTTTGGGCTATTTCTCAGTTTGGAGCTCTGCCCAATTCCGCCTGGTTTCGATAGAACAGGTCACATATATCTTACCTTTAGGTAGCTTTCCTCCCAATTTAGTGTATTTCTCTGGATCCTTCAAATAGTTGACAATCTCTTCCAGTTCAGCTTTTGCTTCAGCAATCTGTAAACATGATTAGGTATAGTTTGATCAGTTCCAAATTTGCGAAGCCTCCTTACAGTATACAAATATATACTGCCATGAGAGACTCTGGTCCGCCCCTCAGCAAAATAGCACTATTGCAGTCACCGAGGGACCATAGTTTTAATCCAGAGACTCGAATAAAGGCAGTATATATTTGTTTTATATACGTCATTCATATATTTCTAGTTCCATAAAGTTCAAATCTAAAAATCATCCGGTAAGTTCCAATCTTCATCAGTTAAAAAGTTTTAAAAGTTCAATTCAAAGGCAGTGCATCGAACGATCGTCACGCTGCGCCCGGGGATGCAAATCGTGCACCCTCTCGCGTAACGCGGAGTACAGTGCCGCGTGAAACTACCCGCGCACTGTGCGCCGTAAATAGTACTTTTGAGAGCCGTAAATAGTACTTTTGGGAGCCATAAATAGTACTTTTGGCAAAATAGCGTGCTTATTTTTGATCATGTGACCCACTTTTAACCAATCAATGAACAAGAATATATGAATGACGTATAATAGCGAATGAATACAGAAGGACGCTAGCACATGAAGGCAACAATTGTACTTTTCATCATATGCGTGACGTGTATGCGAACAAAACTGTGTGCCTAGTGGCCATAATTGCGTGTGTATGCTTAGATTCCTTTTGCGCACAGAGAGATAAAAACTGAATATTTCACACCAATTTGGAACTGATTGAACTACAGATGTAGTTTAATCTCTAAACAGTGTTCTTTAGGCCTCAATCATGCTTTAATGGTAGAGTAAAGTGCATCATGTATTGTTTAGACCGTACCACTGAATCCCGTACCCAGAATTGTTTGCTTTGATTATTGTTTATTAATGTTCATTCATACGCGCTAAGTGGTGTCGAACCAATCAGAAAGCAAAAACCTAAAATATGTGGAGTGCATTGAAAGTGTCTAAATGCACTCCGCGTGTGCTCCGTTCACTGCGCCCACCACACGATTTGTTTTGATTCGTTGGTCAGGAACCGTGGGTTCACCGATTTTCACTGCGGGTGTTAGCAAACTTGTGAACATGTTTTTATTAGTTTTTATATAGATAACAAATTATGCTCAAATTGTGAATTTTGATTTGTAAGTGTTGTGTATGAAATAGGTCAATACATGCATATGTTTTGTTTCTTGAAAAATCAATGCACTTGCGCAAATGTTGATATGCTCATAATAGCACTCCCCCTTTGGGGTCATGCCATTTTTCACACATCAACATCAGCGCGCGTGCATTGATTTGTCTAATTTCTCTCGATTCAACACTTATTGACCTATAAATCATCGATGTAACATTTATCATCATAATTTAAAAAAATTATATTACAATTACAATTTAAATATGGATTAATATTAAAATATTGATCCATGTATGAATTGTTGTAAACTAGCTGAAATGACTGTATCCTACCCACCCTTGGTAACACTTGGGTGGGTAGATAGGTTAGCAGCCATTTCCTTGGATATGTTATTGCAAATTTAAATGTGTTGCATTTTAACATTTTGCATGCCATATTATTTATGATATCTTTTAAGAATAAGGTCTCACTTACCCCTCGCACATCATCGAATGTGACATCGGTTGAACTCACAACATCAACGTCAGAACCAATCTTGAGTTGGACTGTGAAGAAAACCCACAAACAGTTGTATTAAACTTAAACACAATTGACACAAATTGAACTTGGAAGAGTCAGAACCATTCTCTTTGGAAAAAGAACCTGTTTTCTACATATCATCATTAAAGGGGAGCATTCTTTGTTTCCACTCATATTGGAAGGGTCATTAGTGCATATATAAGTGCTGGCCATATATTCAAAACCTCATTAATACAGATGATATGTGCGTCCAGGAACCACACAAGCATTAGTCACCTCGCGAATAATGTATCGAGTTTGATCGTGAAACAAGTTTCGCATAATGCCATTAATGTAGGCATTAGCCGAGGGGCAAAGTCTGGTTTTGAGATCACCGTGGGCCTATCATTTGAACCCTGACCCAAATGAAAGCAGTCAAAATACCAATTACACAGATTGTTGTCATTTAATTGGTTAAAAGAACATTTTCTATCAACTTATTGACCTTAGGCCAACCAAAGTTTCATGAAATGAAGGTACACGAGACCAAACCTTCCCCGTTCTGTTGCCTAAAAAGTAGAATCAGATAAAAATATCAATTTCCGTATTTGGAAGGTTTGTCACTGTATAATTAATATTCTTACCGTAGCGATTCTAATAGGATTTCACTTGATAATTTGCATTAAGGCTTTAGCGGAATCCATCATATCTTTGATACCTTCTTCATTAACAAAGGCAACCAGAGCCGTTTGTTTTTAGTCATCTTAAAACGGTACAACAATGCGAAACTGATCATGGAAAATTGTAAACAAACTTTCCGCAGCAGACGAATAAAATGCCAAATGTCAAAGGTCAGCTGTCAATCACCGCGTAAATACAGGGTGTTCAAAACGAAATTATTCGCCGTATTATTATGTTTCGTCAATCGGGGCGATTTGGATGATTCAAACGGGTCGCAGACCCGGTCGCGGAATGCGAAACGCTTGACTTGTGAACCATGGGATGTGACGTCATCAAAAAGGACTATGCCCCAGGCGGGGGCATAGTTGTTTTTCATGACGTCACATTGAAATTGAAGGCGTGGCTTGATTATCCCCTCACTTTTAACCAATCAAATGACAGGAATCTATGTATGCGGTATATAATACTTTTCATAGGAACCTTTTGCTGTGAAATATTGGGTATCTAGTCCACATATTTTATGTCACATGATATAGTATCCACCAATCAAATGACAGGAATATTTTCATGTGTTATATAAATATATGTCAGTATGTCACACATCAATTTCTACAGACAGTGCCTTTTCACATAACAAAAAAAATACCATATCTGCAATATCTGTTATATTTTGTTATTATCAATTAGTCAGTATCGGCCATTTAAAAAAAGCGCCTTCACGGTTTCATCTAGCGGCAAGATTTTTGGAGACAGCATGATTTCATTAGCATCAATGGCTTATATATGGTTTTCAAAAAAGAGATGTCTTGAAATTTCCCTGGATAAAAAGTATATATTTTGAAAACGTCTTAAACGTTGATTTCAAATCTTTTGGCGATCATTTTATAAATATATAGCGGCCATTTTGGATAATTTAAAAGAGCCACAGTCTATTTGGAAGCTTTATATAAACAAGAACCAGACATGGTACTTGCAAAAAGAATCCATTTGATCTTATAGATAACCTGTTTAAACCCTTTATTGGTGATTCAGTTAGAATTTGGTGGCTTCACCCAGCTACGAGATATTTTGCAGACAACCTGATTTCATATAGCCCCTATGGGTAAGGTTTCCAAAAAAAAGTTGTCTCACAATATCCCTGAATGGGTGCATAATTTCGATTACGGGCCCATCGACTAAATTATGTTCCATATAGCCGCTATTAGAGACTGTACTTTGTGGCAACTAAATCTCTACTTACAATACTGCACAAGCGTCTTAACCACACTAGGAAACAGCAAGTACACCGCCAAGCCCAACAGCAGTAGTTTTCTCAATGTGGACCATTTCTGTCCCATCGTGGAACCTTTACTGGTCTCACTCTGTCCCGCCATCATATACCCATCGTAGTACCCAGCCTTGAAAGAATTATAGTCCAACTCTTCATGCTGACCCCTATGGCTTTCATAAGCTGCTTTGGCGTTGGTATCAGTTGTGTTTGTAGCCAGGATTCTACCCAGTGTTTGTTGGCTCGATTGTGTGCCTTGCCTTTGTCCATCTGTGTATCCTGTCTGAAATGAGGTCTTGTCGTGTCTTTCCATTTTGTTGTGACTGTCAAAGGCTGATTTCATATGAGGTACTATGCTTTCTCGCTTTTCAGCAGGCGGGGTGATTTTCTGCGGATGAAAATGATTAAGATGTAACAGCAATTTCACTGGGTGAATAAAATTCTCAAGAGGGAAAAAACCCAAAATGATGATTCAAGTCACGATATCGAAGTGTGCTAGGCAGTAAAATGAATCATTAATCTACAATTTGCAGTATAAAAATACAAATATATTTGAAATGAGATGACTTGTTGGATTATTTTGATACCAAACTTACAATGACAGCTATCTGTTTTGCAAAAATACAGACGAAAGTGTAAAACTGCACTTTCATATGAAAGCGTAGCATAATGAGCTGAATAAAGTCAAGGAAGCGACGAACAGAAAGAGGTAGGAAGAGAAATAGGTTCTCTACAATGATTCTTTTTAATTTCAGATTGATATAATCCTTATTATGATATTATCAATGTTGTGCACAACATTTAATAAGTGAAAACCTTTTTTGAACAAAATCCACATAAATGAAATGTGAGGAACATGCTGCATAATATGATTACATTGACTTACAAATACAGTGCGTCCGGCAAATCAAATCATTTTCTGTATAAATTTACCTGTTCATATACAAAATACGTTCAATCTAAATAACATTTTGTTCATAAACGAATGTATCCATTGGTAAATATAATTTGTATCACCACATGTATATTTGAATTGTTTTTATAGTGTATATGTTGTGCATGTTATATTGTATAGCACTTAGAAACCTTTGTATTTTGCGCTTTATAAATGTTGTTTATTATTATTATTATTATTTATGTATGTGATCTTTTCAGCGAGAGAAATGATAATAAAAAACTGTAAATGAGAAGATTTTATATTATTTTTATGGAATTGCATGTTATGTGGCCAGACGTTTTGGCATGTGTTTTATATTGAGGTGCTTCAAAAAGGAATCATGCTTGGTACCGAAATGATTCTATAAGTTTTCTCTTTCCAAATATACTTTCAATTTGGTACTGGGACTTATTTTAAGAGAGCTACAATTCTTTGAAATGGTTTCGAAACTTTCCGGACACCCTGTACATACTAATTTCGATTTTACAGACTAAAGTCATAACCACCATTCCTTTTACGATTTAGCTTAGCGTTTGCGTACTGCGTGATCTAACGATCGCTTGGATGATCATGCAGTTTTCCTCAATCTCCGCCCACACGCACTGAAACATCGAGTAGTAGGCGTTAATGGAATTAATTGTTTGATCTCAAAATAAGCTCTTTATCATGGTTGATGAGATGTACATTATGACTTAACATGCATCATGTTTGGTCACAAAATAAAGCAATTTACCTTGAAAAATTTGTCTACTATTGCCTGCACTGTATCAGGCTCTTTCATGGCTATACTCGTGCTGGTCAATTTATGTACAGTTTCTGCTCTCTTGGTCTTGAAACCTCTTCTCTGCTCAACAAAATCTGGAAAAGGAGTAAAAATTGTGACATTTAGAATTTAAAATTCCATCATATCATATTCTAGAGTTAGAGTTGCCCCATCGCATCAAGGAATGAACATCACCCTTTGAAACCACCAGCATAGTGTGGCATGACAGGTAATTTAGATCACAATCTTTCATAATTGATTTATAATTATTAATCTGTTTGTTTTTGTTTCTTTAAATTGAGCATTTTCACACAGCATTGTGTGCAAATGGTGAATGAATTGATTCAATCTAATTTCATACTCACTTGATGATCTCTTACACATGTGTTCATGTGCTAGCTGATGTGGTAACGATGCTGACAGCTGCCTGTGGAAGAGTCCTGTACCTAAGTGAGGTGTATCTAATTCTGATGATTCAAATCCTGAAATAAAATGAAAATGGCAAAATGCTACTATTTTTGCTTTTCTTGCAATGATGTGGGACATTCTGATTCATGGAGAACATGCAGGACAAAAACACACTCATATAACATAACATGATTTTACGGAGGGGGGTGGGGGGGGGTGCGGAAGTTAGCTTAGCAGAACTTAAATTCAAAATCTGTTAAAAAGATTATTTCTGTAAATTACACGCGGCGGCGTTTTTGTTCCTACTAGCGAAAGTTAAACCCTCGTATTTCTGCCATTTCGATAAATAAACATGTTAAACTTTAAATCGTTTAAAGTAATCATACGTCTATGGCACGTGTCCGAGAAGTCTTAATGTTGCAGGATCTTGCATTAAAAGACAGTAGGGAGGAGAAAATGAACTTTTATACACAGCTTTATGGAGAAAAATTTACATAACGCCAACAATGCCGCTAGGAAAACTGCCTGTACATGTAATTTGGTGACAGTAAATAACTCACCAGTTATACAAACTTTCTACCTCAAATAATATGATTATTGCAATCCAAGATTGTAAATGGAAAAGTAATCAAAAAGTATACAAGTTTATAAAAACCTAAAGCAACAAAATATTGAAAATGTAATTGTGTAAGTAACAATACCACTGAATGCTAAAATGTGTAAAATGTCTATGGTGAACATATTTTAATGGCCCAGAAAATCTATCTTTCATTTCCACTTATTCCACTGTTCCTCTGCAACATAATTCTATACATCACCTCATTTCACCAAATGACACTCCTATAGTTTGATTGGTTCCAAATTGGCGAAACCTCATTACAGCAGCGAATGAATATGTTGGCGTGCATGAAGGCAACAAGCGCACTATGTATCATATGTGTGACGTCTGCATACGGCAACAACTGTGTGTGTGTGGCCATAATCGTGCACGTAAGCTTGGATTATATTTGCGCACGGAGAGATAGAACCGAATATTTCTCGCCAACTTGGAACTGATTAAAACTATAGGACTCTGTATGTGTTTTACTTGTTTTCAAGTTGATAACAGACTGGTATGATAGTCAACAAATACAAATTATTTGCAAGATCTGACGGTGATTTATTAGTTGAGGTACTTTTTATCATCATCATTAACCCTAACTCTACCCCTCACTTTTTTCAGACAATTTTTCCGTGTGGCAAAAAGTGACCTGCGCCAAGTATAATTATAGGCTGGGTCCATTATTTCATCCAAAAACTTCCACGCCGGGTTATACAAACTGGCTGGGTCGTGGTATTTTGTGGTATATGGTAGGGTTAGGGTTATAGAAACCAAACTCAAAAAAGATTTTGAAAAAAAATGCTTCATAACCCTAACTCTACCCCAACTTTTTTCAGACAATTTTTCTCATTCAAATTCAAAAATTACCTGGGACATTCAAACACAGAAATAAATTAAAGTACGAATAAAATCAATTATCGTTGATACAAAGAGGTGTGTTTTTTCTTCTTGATGAAAATCCCAATTCTTCAGCTGTCAACGAAATTCCATATGAACAGAAACATTTAAATCTTTATTCTCATTTCAGAGCGAAATTGATTTACACCCGGATTTACATGTATTCCTTATTATATGTAACATAAAATCAGACAAAAAGGGAATATTTTAGTGTTGAATCAATTTTTAGCGACAGATAATGGATTTATACATAACATTCTTCTACTGTGCGTTTGAAACTCCCAGGTTTATTAAATCTCATTTGAATATTAATAACGCTTTGTGAATATGTACTCTTTGTTCCTCACTTACATTGATGATTTTAAAGGATTTAGCCTTTCGTGGACAGCTACCAAAATGGGTTCTTTTATTAAAACAGGAATAATTCTTGATAGCAAGGGTCAATTTCAGTGATTCTTTTTTCATATGAGTGGAAGAATGTGCTCTTTAAATATGTGCGTAATTGGTTTGTTAAACTTGTTTGGTCTTTTTTTAAACAAATATTAATTTCAATACAACTTCTTTTTGACTAACCCTGTATATATTGTGTTTTAAAAATATCAACGGAAAGCTGATGTGTCCATGATAACACATTTATATCAATCATTTGTTCCAGTTCCCAGCCACTTGCTTGAATATGAGGAGGTCAGAATCTCAATGCGCCAAATTCAGTAATTCACCACTCTAAATGTGTGCTGTGCTCTATAAAAGAACAACTCTACTGAAGTGATACATTCACAACTACAGTATAATAATTAGAGCCCATAGACGATGCTCTATTGACATTTGAGTACAAAATAGTGCTGATTTTAGCAGGTAAAGTTTGAGACGTCCCCACATTCACAAGCAAGTGGCTAAACACTGAAACAAGTGGTCACTACAACTTTGGAATAAATGGAAAGATAAACACACCAGCTTTCCACTTTTTGGGAACACATTACGAACATATAACAAAATATGTGAAAGACAGGCAATTGAAACACATTTCCTAATTACTTTTGAAGGGTTATCACATTTATGTCAACTTGTGTACAGAAAATGCCAAATTCCATTTTTCACTCACCGTGTTTATTTTCAAAGAATGTTTCTGCAGACACGTACGAGGTTGACCACCTGTCATCCCATTGTTGTACTCCGTTACATACTTGTGGCAGTAATTCACTGGTCCAGGTGGCTGGTAAATGAGACAGGCTCAACTCTTCTTCTAATAGCTTGGTTAATGTAATCTGATGGAAAAATACAATGAATTTAATTGATTTAACACTGTGACCCATCACACCAAAAAGGAAAATTGATATTTTAATTTCATGTTCCAAACCTAATTTTTAGCTAACCCTAACCGGTATGGCTATGTTTTGGGGAGGAGTGGGGGAAAAGTACTATTTTTTGACCCAAAAAATCACCCAGCAGTCCAGCACCCCCCGAGATTCGATCGCGGGACCATCTGCACCCCAGTCTGTCCCTCTGAGCTAAACTCCCAGCGCATATGTGGGCAGCAACTTTTTGCCCATATATGCCTGCTGTAGGTGACGTCATCGAGTCAATGCAGCAGCACGTGCATGGAGATAGTTTCTGGCAGTGAGATTTAGTGAGATTCAGTTGGGTTAGGATTAACATGATACCTAACTTATTGAATTTTAACATAAAACACAGGTTTTAAGCAGCTTGAGAGGGGATACATGTCTTCAAATAAGATTTGCTGGTCAGTTTTGATGTGATGGGTCACATTTGGTTATGTTTTGTTTTCCAGAGTTCCAGTCTTTACAAAGGAAGATGAAGTTGAAGTGTTTCAACAAACAACATGGTGTATCTGTTTACTCAATCTATTCCACTTTTCCTATAAAAATTGAAATATTGGTATCTTAGGAGAAAGCCTCTTTTATCATATTACCAGAGACTGCAAATTTTAAAGCCTGTTGGAGATCTTATTGTAGATATGCTTTAACTTAAGAGCATGACAGTGGCCAATTGTTGTTAACACAATTTGTGTACTGTTCAATGGCGAATTTGGAGTGAATTTTGGCTTTATGTCAATAGAAACCCCTTTACATTGTTCAATTAAACTGTTGAATTGAGAATGTATTGATAGCGCACCTTCATACAGACAGAATACAAACCAAAGGTGCTGTAAACAAATCTGGTCACCCGCCTTACATTGAGCTTTTGTAATCTTAAACTTCAATTATGTGTAGCAAATCAACATTATAACTTACATTTGTCTGTTTTTGTTGGCATTGTGTCACTGCCTCTTGTTGGTTAGTTTTCACCGATCTATGCCGTTGTACTATTGCACCTTTATCAACCAATGTCTTCAGTGAATGAAAAGCTCCCACTAAATGCTGTACAGGAAACACCTGTTTGTGAAAGTAAACAATACAGAAAAGAACGAGATGTTATACATTGTTTGTATTGTTTTCATAAGTTCATCAGGATTGAAATTTGCGATGAATAATTTGAAATTTATCAACTTAGTTATGCATACGATCATCTGATTTAGAAACCTTCTAGAAACACAAGAAGTGATACTGGATCCAAAACATAATTTCTAAAGAGACAACCAGACAAGTTGGTTGTGAAAATTGAAGGAATTTGAAACCGATCCAATTTGTTTCTGCAAGTTTGGGCACATTTTAGAAATGCTGCACATTACGTACATATCCGGTACAAATTAGTATTTCTAGAAAGTGACGGTAAAAAATGGATGAATCTCTTGTTATGACTAAGTTATCCCTACGCCGTATTATCTGATCATGAATAGACTCTATTCACACGGCAGCCATTTTCCAAAATATGCCACCCAAGCTTCATTCCCGTTTGGTCTATCTGCGCCTTGGCGCATTCGATAGAACTGCGAGAGAAGCGTGGTACCAAAGCGCGCGGCGTACGGATCCTTGCGCAAGTCACGCAGGCGCAGGTATACGTAACGGGAACGAGGCTTGGGTGGCAAATATTAGAAAATGGCTGCCGCGTGAACGGTGAATATGGTCTATTGGGGCAGCTCAACATGCATGAGCATTGGTTAAAAAACTATCATAAAAACTATCGCGCCATTTTTGCCATCTTGAAAAAACAGTAAACTGTGTGGTCGAATCAATTTTGTCGTTCTGTGTAAGGCCACCAATTGAATTTCACCCAAATACAGCAAAACAACATTCCCGTTGACTATAGCTACACACCTTCATAAAGACATCTTCTTTCTTTTCAGAATGCTAAGTTATTCCATATTTTACCATAATTCTCCGCCGTGTAAGGCCAATTACAATTGATTCTGAGTTTACTGTTGCGTTTTTGAAAAGTAGGACGAGGTGACTATTTAATATTAATATTGTAATATTTTGGGGTAAAGTCACCCGATTTAATATTGTCGGCGTTGTTAATATCCAAGGTACGAATACAATTCAAATGATGTTAATTATGTCCTACCACCACCTACTGCCTTGGCTTTGCATTTTGTTTTATTTTATAAAGGAGTCTCATATTTGCATCCATATTTTGAATATTAATGAAATATACATGTTGAATCTGCATCAAACAAGCTTGCTGTATGAAATAGTTGGTTTTACCATGACCATCCCTTCATCCCAATTTCCATCCCCAACCATCTCCCCTTCCCTCCCCTATCCGCTTCCCCTCTCCTATCCTCATCCCCTCCCATACCCTATCCCCTCATCCCATCCCCACATCCCATCCCTTCACCCAAATTCCCATCCCCTACTGTCTCCCCTTATCCTCATCCCCACACCCCGCCCTATCCCCTCACATCCCATCCCTTCACCCACTCATCTCAATTCCCATCCCCAACCGTTTTCCCTCCCCTCATCCTCATCCCATCCCCACATACGCCTGCATCTAAGCTCCTGCGATCGCGGTTTTATCCCCTTGATTCTCAGGTTTTTCCATTTCCCTCGATTTTCTCAAAGTATGCAGAGATTTCGCGGAATTTGTTTGTTTTTTCCTCGAACAAAACAAAATTTCGAATTTGTACACAAAAATCGAACATAAATAGTCTAAGAAAATCTTGAAATGTCATTTTAAATACTGAACTATCGTATCGTACCAATACGAACTTATACTGCCGTCGCTGGTTGGTTAAATAAATAATAGACTAAGACTCTGACGCCCTCTACATTTTGTCATCACTGTTCCGTATGGTAATAGTCAAGATCGACTGGGGGATGTAGTCCAAGATGGCCGCGCATATACAGGGTGAGTAAAAAAAAGTGTAGTCTGATTGAAAAATAAATAAAAAAATACTTCTGACCACAACATTTAGGCAACCGATAATTTAATCGACATTTATCTGCTATCATCGGCAAAAAGAATCACGGCAATATATGGTGTTTAGTAGATATGAATATTTCTGTAAAAGAACTGAATTTTGAAACAAATGTGTGATTTCACGCTCATTGAACGCTTAATAATGTGTACTAGGATTAATATGTAAAGGGTTAAACAGTCTATTTATTAAACCAATTAAATAAATAATAGTCTTGTTTAGAATTTCTCCTCATTATTTAACACGAAATAAAGATAAAATATTATCACCACTTGCAAGGATTTAAAAATGATCCATAGATTTCATAAACATGATAAACAAGACGAGGACGTGGAATAAAAATAAGCAAATGAGTGACTATCTAATATTGTATAAATATACAATGAAGTATTTTGATAACAAATAATATTGCACCTATTTTTCATAAATATGTAAATATCGTTTAAGTTAAAATATACGGTCAAAATATTGATGTCCACAGTAAGAGTAGTAAAGTAAAAGTCTCTTTAATCTCTTTCTCTACATGGACATTCATTCTTGAAGACAATTTGTTTTCAGGTAAGTCTATCAATAGGCAAATAATCAAGCAGCTCTTCCTTCTACGTGACCACCATTATTTTTAATACAAAGTCTCGCTAAGCTTTGGTCTTCATGCTGTTGATGGTGCGCCTGGAGATCCTTCGACGCAAAGCTGTACATGCATAATGTCAATACCTTGCCGTAGTACTTGAAGACTTTAGAGCCTTTTGTTAGGACTGTAATTTGTTATTGCTTATAATATACCTGATGATATTGAATTCAAGCCATCGAAGATGGTACCTTGTTCGGATCTAAAAATGGCTACTTTTATTCAAATACGCGTAATATGAGTTTCTCTTTAAACCAATTCTAGCCAAATAAAATTCTTATTAAAGCTAATTAATAGGTCTTGTTTACCATTAAAATAATTTGGGTGACAAATGCTCATATTTCTTTTTAAAAATCCTTCAAGTTGAGTACACTTTTTTTTTACTCACCCTGTACGAAACAAATATTTCTTCGGTATAAAAAATGTCAAAACGGCAGACATAAATTGGAATGTAATGCAAATTATGAAACCTCTCTACCAGGGATAACTTTCAAAATAATATATTTTCATGTGGAGAAGAAAAATGGACTTATAAAGTAAGCTTATTACTTTTCAAAGAGTGATATTTGGGGGTGATTTTTTGGTCACAGTTTTGGTAGCGGTTCGCGTTTATTTTCGCATGATTTCTCCGTTTTGGTTGCAAATAGCGAAAACACAGGAAATCACATTTGGTCCATTCGACACACTTACCGAGTAAATATGCACACATTTCAATACAAAGCGACAGTTGCAAGTTTCGTGAAGAGTTTTTTACTTCCCAGAAATGTTTCGCCAACCCGGAAGTAATGAAATGCGGCTCATCCGCTAATTTTATCGCCAGAATTTCGGGCAGAAGTTCCAGGAAAGTGTTAAAAAGCTTATGAAAAAGCTTAAACAATGAAATAATTAAATATTTTTGATTAAATATATCACGCGGCTGGCTTTTGGACGTGGGCGGGCAACAGTAAACTCAGAATCAATTGGAGGTGGCCTAACGCAACTGGTAAAACTACTTTCCGTTATTCTCCCTATCCCACACAGCTCATGGCAATCTCATCAAATGAGATCTAATCTCAACTCCCCAGTCACAAAACAACATAAAAAACGTCTGACGCATTGCGATGAGCTCTGGGAATGTTTAAAAACGACTCGAGATAGGCCTACCTCTATTAATAAATAAATGCCATGTGACAGTATCGCCTCAAGTCGAGTTTCGATGAAATGTTTCTTCACTGCTGCTGTTCATGATCCCCTATAGACAAGTTCCACTAGTCCCGTAAGAGTCGTCCTGAGCCATCTGAGCTTATATTTCCCAGAATGCACAGTGGGCCTCCTCTTGGGAACTGGTTCCATTACAGTTTTTCCAAAGGGAACATAAGGCCTTACTATACCTCAATTATAGGCCAACTTGTACTGTACATTGAAGTCCAGATAACATGATTTTATCGATGATTCCTACCTTTGTAGATTACATAGATTTTTAATTATTTTGCAACTGTGGGCTTGGTGTATTTCCTACTCTTTCGTGATTAATGCACAGACATCTGGGTTTTTTCTGTTAAAAATATTGAAATTTGTAAGAGATACGCCACTCGTTCGAACTCAAGAAAAGAGTGGTAAACAACAAAATATCACGTGCGTTGATCAGTCTCTGCAGATTTGTTACGTAAAACGCTAAGACGCTGAGCTGCTTCCCATTCATTGGTGCATGTGCAGCGTCCGTCTGAAACCCAGTCAAAGAGACTAAAATGACGCAATGAAACGGCCATTGCAACAAGGGGAAAAAGAGACTGACTATACACTGCCCTCAAACATGCATCGCTACGTCGCGTCGTCAGTATATTATTATTACACACGATAGCTGTTATTTTAAGATTCCGGGGACGTACTCTATATGTTAATCGTGCGTCGTGGAATTCGATCACTTTGACAGTTGTTGAAGAGACACATGTGGTAGCGCCGTAGCGGTAAATGTAAAGAAGTACACACAGAGGAAGCTGCTATCTTAATCCGTTTGGACAGTGACAGTTAAGAATACTGTCACTGGTTTAGATGACACATATTTACGAATTTTCATTTTCACACCTCAGATAATGCGCTGTTTTTCTGCTTCCGTTGTTCGGTTTTAAAAATAAGGTAGGTCGATATGCACTGTTGTTGGAAAACGTATTACTGATAATCTTATTTGCAAACTTCTAACCTTTTGCGGGGTTCAAGAAATATTTTTAAGAAACTGGTGACTCGGTTACACGCCTTTGCCAGCCAGGACCATTTTTACCTGGCTGCATCACAGATCCAGCCAGGTAGTGAGCCCGGGGGGGTCAGTGAACATACCAAGCGGGTACACATGCGCATCCAAGCACCTCTGAAATGGACCCTAAATGGCTTAAACCAGAACACTATTTTGATACCCCTAAATGGCGTAACACATACAAACCCTACCCTAAATGGCGTTACCAAGTACACTCAATAATGCACCCCTAAATGGCGTAATATAGTAATGCTCAAAATAATCTTAATTCATAATCATGTGATATTCATACAGATATGCATGATGTAGAATGCATGCAAAAAGGAGGGAAATATTGAAGATTTTTTTCATCATTTTGCATGTTTATTGAAAAGTCACACATATAACAATTATCCCGGCAATTAGTACCCCTAAACGTCGATACCTCGATGCTGTAATGGATACCCTAAAGTGCGATGCCCCCTAAAAGTATCCTTTTTTCAGAAAGACGTCGACGACGTCGTGTGGTGAAATCTGGACCCTTTTCGACGCTTTTTTTGGACGCGGATGCGTACCCGCTTGGTATGTTCACTGACCCCCCGGGGTAGTGAGCTGTGGTAGGGATGTTCATATCATTGACTACAGAGGGCGACATTTTTTTGATTATTAGTTGACTATTAAAAATATGTAGAAAACTCCATATTTACCTCTTTTAAATACAGAGATGTAGTACGATGTGGCTAGGATGTATTCACTGGTGTCTATATAACCCCACACAAGCAACTAGACATCATTAAAGTAAACTATTTTTTACCTAAAATGGTTTAAAATGGGCATGACTTGCCCAGTTTTCAGCAATATGATGAGGCAAACTACTTTTGGTTATAAATAACTTTTTTATTATTCAGCCTGCAGACATGGTTGAACCATCATTTTTTATTGTAAAGTACTTTGATTCCATGCATTCCATTTTCAAATAGATAATTTTATTTTCAAAATTTATGAACACGCCTAGCTGTGGGGCCTTACACTTACAAGTTACATACGGACGGAAGTACATAACATCGCGTGCACTAATATATTCCGGAGGCTAGTGTGTGGTTTTACAGGAACATAAAACTGAAACGGACAAAATGACCGACCGTAAATTCACCCGCACGGCAAGGAAAGACTTTCAAAACATAGAGATGAAGTCTTCTATCGCAGACCACGCTGCTACGGAAAACCATAATAAATTGGGACAATACAAACATTCTCGCGAGGGACGACGCCAGAAATACCAGATGGATCAGAGAATCCATTTGGATCCGTCGAAACGCCAATAATGACATGAAACAGCACCCAATGAATGGCGACGAGGGGGCCTACCAACTTAGTCACCTGTACGACCAATTGATCCGGATTACGTCATCAAAAACATCATGTGACAGTCACCAGAAAATCAACATCTTCTGGTAACACTGGATCAGCGGTCATACACCATTGATAAAGACATCCGAACGGACGTCGAAACTGTCTGGAACAGTAAGTTCAAATTTGGAATTAATCTATGAAATTTTATTATTATTATGAAGTAAGCTTATTTTCAGTTTTTGATTCATTTTGTAGCCATCATTCATTTACCTGTTGAGTCACTCCTCCGACAGAAAACATTGCTGCCTTAAACTAAACGATCTAAAATCAGTAAGCTGGTAGTGAACAGTTTGAGCAAGAGGAAATCGTAGCAACAAATTTTAGGAAATCAATCGCATCTGACTATTTTATAATCTAACCTTTGACCTTAAAAGTTAACGCGCACACTGGGCACACGGGCTTGTTTTACTAGAATTGACACAGTCGCCAAAAACAAAAGGATACGTAAAACAGGAACAACATAATATTTATTCCCATTTTTCTTGTATCTTCATGCTTGGAACCAGTAACCATATCAATTTATGATCCTCAACTGATTTTGTGAGGTTTGACTTTTATTCAGTCAATCGCACATCTCAGGTCTGGGGACATTTGTTTGTTTTTTAAAACATCACCAATCCGGGTAAACTTCTTTTTGACTCGCCCTGTATTTTGTTGAAAAGCCTTAAATTCATTTCCAATCAATATTGGCTTATTATCAATATCATTCAAAATTTGATATTTTTTTTCCCTTCAATTTGAAAAAGCAAACAATACGGCGTAAGGGTTTGAAATTGCGATTAAATTAAAAAGGATTTGCGCGTAGCGCGAAAATATTGGCTGTTGTAAAAAGAAAGGTTTAACCAGAGAGATGTACAACTCCCTGGTTTAACAAACCGTTCCTGAAGCCATGTTGGTAAGCTGATAATTAAACAGTGAAACTATTTTGCCCGTAGCGCGCCAAAAAATGTATATTTTAACACTAAAAAGTTCCAGAAAACGTTTCAGAAGCCATCTTGTTCCAATTGAATAACACAAAGTAGTATAAAAATAATAGACGCGGAGCGCGCAAAAATGTGCTATTGTAAATATAAAGGTTTAGAAAAACGTTCTTGAAGCCATCTTTTTAAGCTTGAATAATAATTGTAAAAAAACAGTGAAACTAATGCGCGCGAAGCGCGAAAAAATTGTCTATTGTAAAAATAAAGGTTTAGAAAAACGTTCCTGAAGATATCTTGTTAAAGCTTGAATAATAAATAATCAATGAAACTAATACGCGCGTCTTGTTCTAATTGAATAACAAAATATTTTTCAAAAATGGCTATTGTAAAAGAAAGGTTAAAAAAACATTCCTGAAACCATCTTGTTAAGCTTGAATAATAAAACATTCCAACTAATTCGCGCTATTGTAAAAATAAAGGTTTAGAAAAACGTTCCTGAAGATATCTTGTTAAAGCTTGAATAATAAATAATCAATGAAACTAATACGCGCGTCTTGTTCTAATTGAATAACAAAATATTTTTAAAAAATGGCTATTGTAAAAGAAAGGTTAAAAAAACATTCCTGAAGCAATCTTGTTAAGCTTGAATAATAAAACATTGAAAATAATTTGTGCAAAAAATTGTTATTTTAACACTAAAATGGTTCTGAAAAACGTTCATGAAGCCATTTTGTTTAAGCTTGAATAAAAAAAAATGAAACCAATTCGCTCGAAACGCGCAAAAATGACTAAAATGGTTCTGAAAAACGTTCATGAAGCCATTTTGTAGGTAGATGACCCGATCATATTCCGATTTTCAACTTAAAGTTTTCTATTCTACATGAAAGGTCATCCTTAAAAAAGTCGTGTTCCAAAGTTTGAGTTGCATAGCTCTAATGGTTCTTATTTTAGACGCACGAGATGCTGTGAACTGTACCCACTAGAGTAGTACACAAACTATATCGGTGGTTACCACCATTCGCGGTAATTCGACGTTATTTCATCGATTTCTCCGTAATTATACCGATTTAGGCCGTCAAATTTCAGTATGATGATGAGAAAAATACGAGCTTTCATATGATATGAAACTCTCCGTATGTTTGAAATAATTCTGTGTTACGAAAATGTGATCGGGTCATCTACCTTTAAGCTTGAATAAAAAAAAATAAAAAAAATTCGCTCGAAACGCGCAAAAATGACTAGTTTACTATTAAACTAAAATGGTCCAGATCGAAAACGTTCCTGAAACATGTTGTTATAAATCTTGAATAAACATTGAAACCAATTCCCCGAATTGGAAACGTCACGGGTTTTTATTAAACGGTGTTACAGGGGAATGAAACACAGATCTGCCAATTGTTGAGTTAGGTGCGGTATTACAGGGTTTTTTAAGGGCCTTGGCTATTAGGAGCTTTTTATGTGTATATTATATATTCTAACAGTAGCCCTTTTTTGCTAAATGTAACGAGATTTTTGTTACTATTATACATGTATATGTATAGGGATCGTATATTAGCTATCGCTATCAGCTAAAGGGGTACCCCTAACAAAAGTAATGTTTAGCTTATATTAGCTACCCCTATCTGCTAATGGGCTATCTTGATTTTATATTTTTTCCCCTGGAAAACGTAGCTATTGAGCTATCAGCTATCACAACCCGTTAGCTTATATTAGCTACCCCTATCTGCTAATGGGCTATCTTGATTTTATATTCTTTCCCCTGGAAAACGTAGCTATTGAGCTATCAGCTATCACAACGCGTTAGCTTATATTAGCTACCCCTATCTGCTATGGGCTATCTTGATTTTTTTTTTTCCCTGGAAAACGTAGCTATTGAGCTATCAGCTATTACAACCCGTTAGCTTATATTAGCTACCCCTATCTGCTAATGGGCTATCTTGATTTTATATTTTTTTCCCTGGAAAACGTAGCTATTGAGCTATCAGCTATCACAACGCGTTAGCTTATATTAGCTACCCCTATCTGCTAATGGGCTATCTTAATTTTATTTTTTTCCCCTGGAAAACGTAGCTATTGAGCTATCAGCTATTACAACCCGTTAGCTTATATTAGCTACCCCTATCTGCTAATGGGCTATCTAGATTTTATATTTTTTCCCTGGAAAACGTAGCTATTGAGCTATCAGCTATCACAACCCGTTAGCTTATATTAGCTACCCCTATCTGCTAATGGGCTATCTTGATTTTATATTTTTTTCCCCTGGAAAACGTAGCTATTGAGCTATCAGCTATCACAACGCGTTAGCTTATATTAGCTACCCCTATCTGCTAATGGGCTATCTTGATTTTATTTTTTCCCCTGGAAAACGTAGCTATTGAGCTATCAGCTATTACAACCCGTTAGCTTATATTAGCTACCCCTATCTGCTAATGGGCTATCTTGATTTTATATTTTTTTCCCTGGAAAACGTAGCTATTGAGCTATCAGCTATCACAACCCGTTAGCTTATATTAGCTACCCCTATCTGCTATTGGGCTATATTGATTTTATATTTTTCCCTCGAAATCGTAGCTATTGAGCTATCAGCTATCACAACCCGTTAGCTTATATCAGCTACTCATATCTGCTAATGGGCTATCTTTATTTTATATTTTCCCCCTCGAAAACGTAGCTATTGAGCTATCAGCTATCACAAACCGTTAGCTTATATTAGCTACCCCTATCTGCTAATGGGCTATCTTGATTTTATTTTTTTTTCCCTGGAAAACGTAGCTATTGAGCTATCAGCTATCACAACCCGTTAGCTTATATTAGCTACCCCTATCTGCTAATGGGCTATCTTGATTTTATTTTTTATTTTTCCTGGAAAACGTAGCTATTGAACTATCAGCTATTACAACCCGTTAGCTTATTAGCTACCCCTATCTGCTAATGGGCTATCTTGATTTTATATTTTTTTCCCTGGAAAACGTAGCTATTGAGCTATCAGCTATCACAACCCGTTAGCTTATATTAGCTACCCCTATCCGCTAATGGGCTATCTTTATTATATATTTTCCCCCTCGAAAACGTAGCTATTGAGCTATCAGCTATCACAACCTGTTAGCTTATATTGGCTACCCCTATCTGCTAATGGGCTATCTTTATTTTATATTTTTTCCTTCGAAAACGTAGCTATTGAGCTATCAGCTATCACAACCCGTTTAGCTTATATTAGCTACCCGTATCTGCTAATGGGCTATCTTTATTTTATATTTTTTACCTCGAAAACGTAGCTATTGAGCTATCAGCTATCACAACGCGTTAGCTTATATTAGCTACCCCTATCTGCTAATGGGCTATCTTAATTTTATTTTTTCCCCCTGGAAAACGTAGCTATTGAGCTATCAGCTATTACAACCCGTTAGCTTATATTAGCTACCCCTATCTGCTAATGGGCTATCTAGATTTTATATTTTTTCCCTGGAAAACGTAGCTATTGAGCTATCAGCTATCACAACCCGTTAGCTTATATTAGCTACCCCTATCTGCTAATGGGCTATCTTGATTTTATATTTTTTTCCCCTGGAAAACGTAGCTATTGAGCTATCAGCTATCACAACGCGTTAGCTTATATTAGCTACCCCTATCTGCTAATGGGCTATCTTGATTTTATTTTTTCCCCTGGAAAACGTAGCTATTGAGCTATCAGCTATTACAACCCGTTAGCTTATATTAGCTACCCCTATCTGCTAATGGGCTATCTTGATTTTATATTTTTTTCCCTGGAAAACGTAGCTATTGAGCTATCAGCTATCACAACCCGTTAGCTTATATTAGCTACCCCTATCTGCTATTGGGCTATATTGATTTTATATTTTCCCCTCGAAATCGTAGCTATTGAGCTATCAGCTATCACAACCCGTTAGCTTATATCAGCTACTCATATCTGCTAATGGGCTATCTTTATTTTATATTTTCCCCCTCGAAAACGTAGCTATTGAGCTATCAGCTATCACAACCCGTTAGCTTATATTAGCTACCCCTATCTGCTAATGGGCTATCTTGATTTTATATTTTTTTCCCCCTGGAAAACGTAGCTATTGAGCTATCAGCTATCACAACCCGTTAGCTTATATTAGCTACCCCTATCTGCTAATGGGCTATCTTGATTTTATTTTTTATTTTTCCTGGAAAACGTAGCTATTGAACTATCAGCTATTACAACCCGTTAGCTTATTAGCTACCCCTATCTGCTAATGGGCTATCTTGATTTTATATTTTTTTCCCTGGAAAACGTAGCTATTGAGCTATCAGCTATCACAACCCGTTAGCTTATATTAGCTACCCCTATCCGCTAATGGGCTATCTTTATTATATATTTTCCCCCTCGAAAACGTAGCTATTGAGCTATCAGCTATCACAACCTGTTAGCTTATATTGGCTACCCCTATCTGCTAATGGGCTATCTTTATTATATATTTTTTCCTTCGAAAACGTAGCTATTGAGCTATCAGCTATCACAACCCGTTTAGCTTATATTAGCTACCCGTATCTGCTAATGGGCTATCTTTATTTTATATTTTTTACCTCGAAAACGTAGCTATTGAGCTATCAGCTATCACAACCCGTTAGCTTATATTAGCTACCCCTATCTGCTAATGGGCTATCTTTATTTTATATTTTTTTCCCTGGAAAACTTAGCTAATGAGCTATCAGCTATCACAACCCGGTAGCTTATATTAGCTACCCCTTGATCTGCTAATGGGCTATCTTTGTTTTATATTTTTTCCCTCGAAAACTTAGCTATTGAGCTATCAGCTATCACAACCCGTTAGCTTATATTAGCTACCCCTATCTGCTAATGGGCTATCTTTATTTTATATTTTTTCCCTGGAAAACTTAGCTAATGAGCTATCAGCTATCACAACCCGTTGGCTTATATTAGCTACCCCTATCTGCTAATGGGCTATCTTTGTTTTATATTTGTCCCTCAAAAACTTAGCTATTGAGCTATCAGCTATCACAACCTGTTAGCTTATATCAGCTACCCCTATCTGCTAATGGGCTATCTTTATTTTATATTTTTTTCTACATTGAAAACTTTTACGAGAGGTTTCCGAAAAATCTGTTGCGGATAATAATTATGGTAAATTATGGCCGCGTGGAAAGTGTTATTATGCATTATAAGAATTTTAACTTTTATTGGCTTCCTACACCTACACGTTTTAAAGAACGACCAATCGTGTGTTACGGGATTGATTTGATGTTTTAACGCTTAATAAGGGTTTAAATTTCTATGGCTTCTAACACCAAGTTAAAAACACCAACAATGTGATGTTTAAACTCTTAACACTTTCCACGCGGCAGGCAGCTACAGACGAAATTCCAAAATTTCACAAAATGTTTCAAAAATGTCAAAATTGATAAATTTCATAACCATATTTGGAATCAACATGTGAAATGCATTGAAATAAGTACAAACATACCTATTATTGGTTCAGTATCAGTAATCCTTGAGATAGACTTTGAAAAATGCGAAAAGTTTCTGAAAAATCTGTTTTGTATATGGTAAAACTAATAGCCGCGTGGAAAGTGTTAACATGCTTTTAATACCGGTTTAAAACGTCATTGGCTTCCTACACCAAGTTATATAAAATGTAACCACCTTAAAAGGTGTTTTGGCTCTTTTTAAGAACGACCCTTGATGTGTTTGGGAAACGATCAAGTTAATATTTTATCTTCTAATATATTGTTGTAATAGCTAATATCAGCTATAGCTAGGTTTATAATAAAGTAAAAATATAACTACCATTAGCGCATAACCAGATATTAGCTATCAATAGCTGACATTAGCTACCAATAGCTTATATTAGCTACCAATAGCGTATATTAGATTGTTGTAATAGCTAATAGCTGGTATATCTATGTCTAGAATAAAGAAGAAATCGAACACCATATCGCATTAGCGGATATTAGCTAGCTATAGCTAGCGCTCTATTAAGCCGATATCAGCTTATGTTAGATAGGAATCGGCTTATGATTGTTATAATAGAAGGTTGTAATAGCTAATATCAGCTATAGCTAGATTTAGAATAAAGTAAAAATCTATATACCATTATCCTATTAGCCAATATTTTGGTATCGATAGCTTATATTGGCTACCAATAGCTTATATTAGCTACCCGTAGCTTATAATAGATTGTTGTAATAGCTTATATCAGCTATAGCTAGGTTTATAATAAAATAAAAATCTAACTACATTAGCGCATAACCCGATATTAGCTATCAATAGCTGATATTAGCTACCAATAGCTTATATTAGCTTCCAATAGCGTATATTAGATTGTTGTAATAGCTAATAGCTGGTATATCTATGTTTACAATAAAGAAGAAATCGAACTATCATATCGCATTAGCGGGTAGTAGCTTATATTAGCTAGCGCTCTAGTTAGCCGATATCAGCTTATATTAGATAGCAATAGCTTATATGATTGTTATAATAGAATGTTGTAATAGCTAATATCAGCTATAGGTAGGTTTGTAGCTGATATTAGCTAATACAATAAGCACATTGTAATAGCTAATATCTTATAGCTATAGCTAATATATAATAGCTGATATTAGCTGTATTTGAGTACTATATACTAATATACCATATTAGCTAGCTATAGCTGATAATAGCTACGGCATTAACGGGTGAATTGTAGTAGCTAATATCTTATTACCTATAGCTAATATCTAATATCCCCCTTTATTACCTAATATCATCCAATATCAGCTACAAGTACCATTAGCTAGTATCCGCAATAGCTGAGGCTATTGGTGGCTATTAGGTTTCTAATGCAGCTAAATGTAATATCGCACCTTAATGCAATTGTTGAGATTTGGTTCACGGTATATAGCGCACTGTAAACGGTTCTTCACCCGCGATTAGGCAAGCAGTGAAGCGTAAACTGTCAATCATTCGTTTTTGTCATATCAGGAAACCGCGTCAACATCACGTGGTAATCAACTCGTTTCATTATTCATGCTAACCACTGCATGGCCCCGCCCGCCCCGTCTCGAGTTAGGTGCACAGTTGGTCATTTTGATAGACGGCGACGATATATGTGTACAAAGAGATAGGGGATATAATTGATATTTTACGATTTAACCACGATATAAATGATATTTTAGATATATTTATTGCCGATACAAGTGACACATTTATTTCAATGTGATATATCTGATATTCTTGATATTTCCGATATAAATGATATAGAAGATACAAACGATAGTTTTGACGATATAAAAGATAGAGAGGATTTGAGTGCATTGTAAATTTGCGACGATATATCTGATATTTTTGATATTTCCGATATAAATGATATAAAAGATACAAACGATAGTTTTGACGATATAAAAGATAGATATTTTTTGACTGAGTTGTACTTTTGCGACGATATATCTGATATTCTTGATATTTTTGATATAAAAGATATAAAAAATACAAACGATAGTTTTGACGATATAAAAGATAGATATTTTTTGACTGAGTTGTACTTTTGCGACGATATATCTGATATTCTTGATATTTTTGATATAAAAGATATAAAAGATACAAACGATAGTTTTGACGATATAAAAGATAAAGATTTTTTGACTGAGTTGTACTTTTGCGACGATATATCTGATATTCTTGATATTTTGATATAAAAGATATAAAAGATACAAACGATAGTTTTGACGATATAAAAGATAGAGATTTTTTGACTGAGTTGTACTTTTGCGACGATATATCTGATATTCTTGATATTTTTGATATAAAAGATATAAAAAATACAAACGATAGTTTTGACGATATAAAAGATGGAGATGAGATGAGATGTACTTTTGCGACGATATATCTGATATTCTTGATAATTTTGATATAAAAGATACAAACGATAGTTTTGACGATATAAAAGATAGAGATTTTTTTACTGAAATGTACTTTTGCGACGATATATCTGATATTCTTGATATTTTTGATATAAAAGATATAAAAGATACAAACGATAGTTTTGACGATATAAAAGATAGAGATTTGTTTGATTGAGTTGTACTTTTGCGACGATATATCTGATATAAATGATATAAATGATATAAAAGATACAAACGATAGTTTTGACGATATAAAAGATAGATTTTTTGATTGAGTTGTACTTTTGCGACGATATATCTGATATTCTTGATATTTTTGATATAAAAGATACAAACGATAGTTTTGACGATATAAAAGATAGAGATGAGATGAGATCTACTTTTGCGACGATATATCTGATATTCTTGATATTTTTGATATAAAAGATATAAAAGATACAAACGATAGTTTTGAGGATATAAAAGATAGAGATTTTTTTACTGAGATGTACTTTTGCGACGATATATCTGATATTCTTGATATTTTTGATATAAAAGATACAAACGATAGTTTTGACGATATAAAAGATAGAGATATAGTGAGTTGTAAATTTGCGACGATATATCTGATATTCTTGATATTTCCGATATAAATGATATAAAAGATACAAACGATAGTTTTGACGATATAAAAGATATATTTTTTGATTGAGTTGTACTTTTGCGACGATATATCTGATATTATTGATATTTTTGATATAAAAGATATAAAAGATAGAGATTTTTGACTGAGATGTACTTTTGCGACGATATATCTGATATTCTTGATATTTTTGATATAAAAGATATAAAAGATACAAACGATAGTTTTGACGATATAAAAGATAGAGATTTTTTGACTGAGTTGTACTTTTGCGACGATATATCTGATATTCTTGATATAAAAGATATAAAAGACATAAAAGATATAAAAAATACAAACGATAGTTTTGACGATATAAAAGATAGAGATTTTTTGACTGAGTTGTACTTTTGCGACGATATATCTGATATTCTTGATATTTTTGATATAAAAGATACAAACGATAGTTTTGACGATATAAAAGATAGAGATGAGATGAGATCTACTTTTGCGACGATATATCTGATATTCTTGATATTTTTGATATAAAAGATATAAAAGATACAAACGATAGTTTTGAGGATATAAAAGATAGAGATTTTTTTACTGAGATGTACTTTTGCGACGATATATCTGATATTCTTGATATTTTTGATATAAAAGATACAAACGATAGTTTTGACGATATAAAAGATAGAGATATAGTGAGTTGTAAATTTGCGACGATATATCTGATATTCTTGATATTTCCGATATAAATGATATAAAAGATACAAACGATAGTTTTGACGATATAAAAGATATATTTTTTGATTGAGTTGTACTTTTGCGACGATATATCTGATATTATTGATATTTTTGATATAAAAGATATAAAAGATAGAGATTTTTGACTGAGATGTACTTTTGCGACGATATATCTGATATTCTTGATATTTTTGATATAAAAGATATAAAAGATACAAACGATAGTTTTGACGATATAAAAGATAGAGATTTTTTGACTGAGTTGTACTTTTGCGACGATATATCTGATATTCTTGATATAAAAGATATAAAAGACATAAAAGATATAAAAAATACAAACGATAGTTTTGACGATATAAAAGATAGAGATTTTTTGACTGAGTTGTACTTTTGCGACGATATATCTGATATTCTTGATATTTTTGATATAAAAGATTTAAAAAATACAAACGATAGTTTTGACGATATAAAAGATAGAGATTTTTTGACTGAGTTGTACTTTTGCGACGATATATCTGATATTCTTGATATTTTTGATATAAAAGATATAAAAGATACAAATGATAGTTTTGACGATATAAAAGATAGAGATGAGATGAGATGTACTTTTGCGACGATATATCTGATATTCTTGATATTTTTGATATAAAAGATATATAAGATACAAACGATAGTTTTGAGGATATAAAAGATAGAGATTTTTTTACTGAGATGTACTTTTGCGACGATATATCTGATATTCTTGATGTTTTTGATATAAAAGATACAAACGATAGTTTTGACGATATAAAAGATAGAGATGAGATGAGTTGTAAATTTGCGACGATATATCTGATATTCTTGATATTTTTGATATAAAAGATACAAACGATAGTTGTGACGATATAAAAGATAGAGATTTTTTGACTGAGATGTACTTTTGCGACGATATATCTGATATTCTTGATATTTCCGATATAAATGATATAAAAGATACAAACGATAGTTTTGACGATATAAAAGATAGATTTTTTGATTGAGTTGTACTTTTGCGACGATATATCTGATATTCTTGATATTTTTGATATAAAAGATATAAAAGATACAAACGATAGTTTTGACGATATAAAAGATAGAGATGAGATGAGATGTACTTTTGCGACGATATATCTGATATTCTTGATAATTCTGATATAAAAGATACAAACGATAGTTTTGACGATATAAAAGATAGAGATTTTTTTACTGAAATGTACTTTTGCGACGATATATCTGATATTCTTGATATTTTTGATATAAAAGATATAAAAGATACAAACGATAGTTTTGACGATATAAAAGATAGAGATTTTTTGATTGAGTTGTACTTTTGCGACGATATATCTGATATTCTTGATATTTTTGATATAAATGATATAAAAGATACAAACGATAGTTTTGACGATATAAAAGATAGATTTTTTGATTGAGTTGTACTTTTGCGACGATATATCTGATATTCTTGATATTTTTGATATAAAAGATACAAACGATAGTTTTGACGATATAAAAGATAGAGATGAGATGAGATGTACTTTTGCGACGATATATCTGATATTCTTGATATTTTTGATATAAAAGATATAAAAAGATACAAACGATAGTTTTGAGGATATAAAAGATAGAGATTTTTTTACTGAGATGTACTTTTGCGACGATATATCTGATATTCTTGATATTTTTGATATAAAAGATACAAACGATAGTTTTGACGATATAAAAGATAGAGATTTTTTGACTGAGATGTACTTTTGCGACGATATATCTGATATTCTTGATATTTTTGATATAAAAGATACAAACGATAGTTTTGACGATATAAACGATAGAGATATATTAAGTGAGTTGTAAATTTGCGACGATATATCTGATATTCTTGATATTTCCGATATAAAAGATACAAACGATAGTTTTGACGATATAAAAGATAGAGATTTTTTGATTGAGTTGTACTTTTGCGACGATATATCTGATATTCTTGAGTGTTTAGGCTGGATCGAAGGCTATAGGTGCTGCTCAGCTAGCTTTGCCAAATTGAAAAACGGTGAGCAATACATGTTGCGGGTTTGTTCAAACAACACTGACATTACATTTACAATCCAACACGGCTCGATGTGAAGTGACAAGTTCGGCGATGCCTAACTAGTACACTGGTCTGCTCCACGCTAGTATTTTTGGCTGCTCATAAACTTCGCCCAGTTGTTGTGAATGCGTTTAATTAAACTGCCCACAAAAAGTATCGAAACACTTAGAAATGATCCAATATATAACGGCTCGAAAAGGTATGCATTAATCGAAGCCAATATCCAAGTGCATAATTTTGTTCTGCGTATTTTGATACCTCGATCGTTGAGATATGATGTTGCGGAGCGGAGTTATTGTCATTTCAATGATCGTGGGTCCAGTTTCAAAAGTGACACTCATCCCTATTGAAAATCACGAATCTGATCATTCTAAACAGTAATGCAAACCTCTTTCTATAGGATGATTGTCACTTTTGAAACTGGACCCACGACCATTGAAATGACAATAACTCCGCTCCGCAACATCGTATCTCATCGATCGAGGTGTCAAAATACGCAGAACAAAATTATGCACTTGGTTATTTGCTTCTATTAATGCATATCCTTTTGAGCCGTTATATATTGGATCATTTCTAAGAGTTTCGATACTTTTGTGAGCAGTTTAGTATGTGGTATTATAAACGGTACCTAGGTGATTTACCTAAACGTTGGCATTTGATAGCCGAATTTGTGAGAAATACCACGAACAGAGCATGTATTAATACAGATGGAAAGTGCGAACTTGTAATAGGTGACCTTAAAAAGGGGTGCACACAACTTCGGGACAACCAACTTGGTCATATTGAATGCAAGAAAATAGGGAAGTTCATCGTTAATGAAGAACCAGAGTTGCTGGATGATTTTAATGCCAAATGCTCCGATTTTTTGTTGCACAACTCTACAAAGGATGCTCACAAATCGTTGATCTTGATAACTCCTACCAAAGTTTGTTTTAATGATGACTGTACAGATGTGGGAAAAGCTATTCTAATTCGCAACAGACCATCCTTCCCCATCGATCGTGTACACCGAATATGGGCCGGTAATTGCAGCTGTGTACAATGCTAAACCTTAACAATTTGTCGGAACGGGGCTTAAAGAACAACCCATAATCTGTTTTAGCTATCGGTCCCACAATGCAATATTAAGAGGCAACTTAACTAAAGATACCTCCATGCCCAGTTACTAGCGAGGTAGCGCTATTCTTCAGCTACTCGCCATTGGTGAACTCGGTCGAAAATATTTTAGCTATCGGTCCCACATTACAATATTAAAGGTATATTATGTGATCTTTCCAGGGAACGCCCTCAACATCGAAAAAAAAAATTAAAGAAGATTTTCTTGCAGATTAACATTTCTGATCATAAATCGTACACATTCCAAGTTACAGGGCAATACGATTCTTAATTACTTCAAAATCATGGTTTTAGAGTGAAAATAAACTGTCGGGATAACACCGAGAGTTTATATTTTCAAAGAACGACCAATCATTTATAACGATGTAAAATATTTTAGCTATCGGTCCCACATTACAATATTAAGGTGCAGGGCTTTGTCAATCCCGTTGTCATGCTAAACCTTAACAATTTGTTGGAACGGGGCTTTTAAAGAACGACCCATCATCTGTTTTAGCTTTCGGTCCCACAATGCAAGAGGCAACTTAGCTAAAGATACCTCCACGCGGCCTCAGTTACTAGCGATGTAGCGCTATTCTTCAGCTACTCGCCATTAGTGCACTCGGCCGAAAATATATATTTTAGCTATCGGTCCCACATTACAATATTAAGGGGGCAGGGCGTTGTCAATAGATGGGGCTTTTAAAGAACGACTAATCATTTATAACGAAGTAATTTGTCCTGATGTTCAGTCCCTTTGTCATGCTAAACCATAACAATTTGTCGGAACGGGGCTTTTAAAGAACGACCCATAATCTGTTTTAGCTTTCGGTCTCACAATGCAAGAGGCAACTTAGCTAAAGATACCTCCACGTGGCCTCAGCTAGTTGCTAGCGAGGTAGCGCTATTTTTCAGCTACTCGCCTTAGTGCACTCGGCCGAAAATTTATATTTTAGCTATCGGTCCCACATTACAATATTAAGGGGCAGGGCTTTGTATTTTAGCTATCGGTCCCACATCACAATATTAAGGGGCAGGGCTTTGTCAATATAGATGGGGCTTTTAAAGAACGACCAATCATTTATAACGATGTAATATATTTTAGCTATCGGTCCCACATTGCAATATTAGGTGCAGGGCTTTGTCAATCCCGTTGTCATGCTAATCCCGTTGTCATGCTAAACCTTAACAATTTGTCGGAACGGAGCTTTTAAAGAACGACCCATCATCTGTTTTAGCTTTCGGTCCCACAATGCAAGAGGCAACTTAGCTAAAGATACCTCCACGCGGCCTCAGTTACTAGCGATGTAGCGCTATTCTTCAGCTACTCGCCATTAGTGCACTCGGCCGAAAATATATATTTTAGCTATCGGTCCCACATTACAATATTAAGGGGGCGGTTGTCGGAACGGGGCTTTTAAAGAACGACCCATCATCTGTTTTAGCTTTCGGTCCCACAATGCAAGAGGCAACTTAGCTAAAGATACCTCCACGCGGCCTCAGTTACTAGCGATGTAGCGCTATTCTTCAGCTACTCGCCATTAGTGCACTCGGCCGAAAATATATATTTTAGCTATCGGTTCCACATTACAATATTATGGGGCAGGGCTTTGTCAATTAGTGCACTCGGCCGAAAATATATATTTTAGCTATCGGTCCCACATTACAATATTATGGGGCAGGGCTTTGTCAATAGATGAGGCTTTTAAAGAACGACGAATCATTTATAAAGAAGTAATATATAGCTATCGGTCCCACATTACAATATTAAGGAGCAGAGCTTTGTCAATATAGATGGGGGCTTTTAAAGAACGACCAATCATTTATAACGAAGTAATTTGTCCCGATGTTCATTCCCGTTGTCATGCTAAACCATAACAATTCGTCGGAACGGGGCTTTTAAAGAACGACCCATAATCTGTTTTAGCTTTCGGTCTCACAATGCCAAGAGGCAACTTAGCTAAAGATACCTCCACGTGGCCTCAGCTAGTTGCTAGCGAGGTAGCGCTATTTTTCAGTTATTCTTCAGCTACTCGCCTTAGTGCACTCGGCCGAAAATTTATATTTTAGCTATCGGTCCCACATTACAATATTAAGGGGCAGGGCTTTGTATTTTAGCTATCGGTCCCACATTACAATATTAAGGGGCAGGGCTTTGTCAATATAGATGGGGCTTTTAAAGAACGACCAATCATTTATAACGATGTAATATATTTTAGCTATCGGTCCCACATTACAATATTAAGGTGCAGGGCTTTGTCAAACCCGTTGTCATGCTAAACCTTAACAATTTGTCGGAACGGGGCTTTTAAAGAACGACCCATCATCTGTTTTAGCTTCCGGTCCCACAATGCAAGAGGCAACTTAGCTAAAGATACCTCCACGCGGCCTCAGTTACTAGCGATGTAGCGCTATTCTTCAAGTTACAGGGCAATACGATTCTTAATTACTTCAAAATCATGGTTTTAGAGTGAAAATAAACTGTCGGGATAACACCGAGAGTTTATATTTTCAAAGAACGACCAATCATTTATAACGATGTAAAATATTTTAGCTATCGGTCCCACATTACAATATTAAGGTGCAGGGCTTTGTCAATCCTGTTGTCATGCTAAACCTTAACAATATGTCGGAACGGGGCTTTTAAAGAACGAGTGACCCATCATCTGTTTTAGCTTTCGGTCCCACAATGCAAGAGGCAACTTAGCTAAAGATAACTCCACGCGGCCTCAGTTACTAGCGATGTAGCGCTATTCTATTTGTCGGACCGGAGCTTTTAAAGAACGACCCATAATCTGTTTTAGCTTTCGGTCTCACAATGCAAGAGGCAACTTAGCTAAAGATACCTCCACGTGGCCTCAGCTAGTTGCTAGCGAGGTAGCGCTTTTTCAGCTATTCTTCAGCTACTCGCCTTAGTGCTTTAGATAGCGGTCCCACATTACAATATTAAGGGGCAGGGCTTTGTCAATATAGATGGGTTAGCTATCGGTCCCATATTACAATATTAAGGGGCAGGGCTTTGTCAATATAGATGGGGCTTTTACAGAACGACCAATCCTTTATAACGAAGTAATTTGTCCCGATGTTCAGTCCTGTTGTCATGCTAAACCTTAACAATTTGTCGGAACGGGCGCTCATTATATAGGCTCGGTTGACTACGTCATCGAAAAACCGACGGCGCATGCGTTTGGAGAGGGACTTTGGATTAGCATTTTTTAGCACTCAGGGGGGGGGGGGGGGGTTGGGGGGGGGGGTTAGGGTTAAGGGGCAGGGCTTTGTCAATTTATATATATGGGGCTTTTAAAGAACGACCAATCATGTATAAAAAAGCAATATATTTTAGATAGCGGTCCCACATTACAATATTTAAAGGGGGAGTGCTTTGTCAATAGATGGGGCTTTTAAAGACATGAAAGAACAACCAATCATTTATAACGAAGTAATATATTTTAGCTAGCGGTCCCACATTACAATATTAAGGGACAGGGCTTTGTCAATTTATATACATGAGGCGATGAGGCTTTTAAAGAACGACCAATCATTTATAACGATGTAATTTGTCCCGATGTACAGTCCCGTTGGCATGCTAAACCATAACAATTTAAACGGGGCTTTTAAAGAACGACCCTTGATCTGTTTCAGCTATCGGTCCCACAATGCAATATTAAGAGGCAACTTAGCTAAATATACCTCCACGCGGCCTCAGTTACTAGCGATGTAGCGCTATTCTTCAGCTACTCGCCATTAGTGCACTCGGCCGAAAATATATATTTTAGCTATCGGTCCCACATTACAATATTAAGGGGGCGGTTGTCGGAACGGGGCTTTTAAAGAACGACCCATCATCTGTTTTAGCTTCCGGTCCCACAATGCAAGAGGCAACTTAGCTAAAGATACCTCCACGCGGCCTCAGTTACTAGCGATGTAGCGCTATTCTTCAAGTTACAGGGCAATACGATTCTTAATTACTTCAAAATCATGGTTTTAGAGTGAAAATAAACTGTCGGGATAACACCGAGAGTTTATATTTTCAAAGAACGACCAATCATTTGTAACGATGTAAAATATTTTAGCTATCGGTCCCACATTACAATATTAAGGTGCAGGGCTTTGTCAATCCTGTTGTCATGCTAAACCTTAACAATATGTCGGAACGGGGCTTTTAAAGAACGAGTGACCCATCATCTGTTTTAGCTTTCGGTCCCACAATGCAAGAGGCAACTTAGCTAAAGATAACTCCACGCGGCCTCAGTTACTAGCGATGTAGCGCTATTCTATTTGTCGGACCGGAGCTTTTAAAGAACGACCCATAATCTGTTTTAGCTTTCGGTCTCACAATGCAAGAGGCAACTTAGCTAAAGATACCTCCACGTGGCCTCAGCTAGTTGCTAGCGAGGTAGCGCTTTTTTCAGCTATTCTTCAGCTACTCGCCTTAGTGCTTTAGATAGCGGTCCCACATTACAATATTAAGGGGCAGGGCTTTGTCAATATAGATGGGTTAGCTATCGGTCCCATATTACAATATTAAGGGGCAGGGCTTTGTCAATATAGATGGGGCTTTTACAGAACGACCAATCCTTTATAACGAAGTAATTTGTCCCGATGTTCAGTCCTGTTGTCATGCTAAACCTTAACAATTTGTCGGAACGGGCGCTCATTATATAGGCTCGGTTGACTACGTCATCGAAAAACCGACGGCGCATGCGTTTGGAGAGGGACTTTGGATTAGCATTTTTTAGCACTCAGGGGGGGGGGGGGGGGGGGGGTTAGGGTTAAGGGGCAGGGCTTTGTCAATTTATATATATGGGGCTTTTAAAGAACGACCAATCATGTATAAAAAAGCAATATATTTTAGATAGCGGTCCCACATTACAATATTTAAAGGGGGAGTGCTTTGTCAATAGATGGGGCTTTTAAAGACATGAAAGAACAACCAATCATTTATAACGAAGTAATATATTTTAGCTAGCGGTCCCACATTACAATATTAAGGGACAGGGCTTTGTCAATTTATATACATGAGGCTTTTAAAGAACGACCAATCATTTATAACGAAGTAATTTGTCCCGATGTACAGTCCCGTTGGCATGCTAAACCATAACAATTTAAACGGGGCTTTTAAAGAACGACCCATGATCTGTTTCAGCTATCGGTCACAATGCAATATTAAGAGGCAACTTAGCTAAATATACCTCCACGCCTCAGTTACTAGCGAGGTAGCGCTATTCTTCAGCTACTCGAATTTAGAGTAAAATTGAATTGCACATTGTGATATTTTACCCTTAATGATTTTGTCGTGACCGCCACACCATACACAACTCACTTAAGGGGCCATATCCAAACTCCAGTGATTTTAAAGCATTTTTCTACCGATTTTACCCCGGTATTCCAACGGTATTTCGTTCTATCCCCGGTATTCCAACGGTATTTCGTTGGAATACCGGGGTAAAATCGGTAGAAAAATGCTTTAAAATCACTGGAGTTTGGATATGGCCCCTAAATCATCTCTATCTTTTATATCGTCAAAACTATCGTTTGTATCTTTGATATCATTTATATCGGAAATATCAAAAATATCAGATATATCGTCACAAATTTACAATGCACTCAAATCCTCTCTATCTTTTATAAATATCAAAAATATCAGATATAGGCCCTATCGCCGCAAATTCACAACTCACTTAAATCATCTCTATCTTTATATCGTCAAAACTGTCGTTTGTATCTTTTATATCATTTATATCGGAAATATCAAAAATATCAGATATATCGTCGCAAATACACAACTCACTTAAATCATCTCTATCTTTTATATCGTCAAAACTATCGATCTTTTATATCATTTATATCGGAAATATCAAAAATATCAGATATATCGTGACAAATTTACAATGCACTAAAAAATCCTCTTGTATCTTTTATATCATTTATATCGGAAATATCAAAAATATCAGATATATCGTCGCAAATTTACAATGCACTCAAATCCTCTCTATCTTTTATATCGTCAAAACTATCGTTTGTATCTTTTATATCATTTATATCGGAAATATCAAAAATATCAGATATATCGTCGCAAATACACAACTCACTTAAATCATCTCTATCTTTTATATCGTCAAAACTATCGTTTGTATCTTTTATATCATTTATATCGGAAATATCAGATATATCGTCAGAAAATCATCTCTATCTTTTATATCGTGAAAACTATCGTTTGAATCTTTTATATCATTTATATCGGAAATATCAAAAATATCAAAAATATCAGATATATCGTCGCAAATACACAACTCACTTAAATCATCTCTATCTTTTATATCGTCAAAACTATCGTTTGTATCTTTTATATCATTTATATCGGAAATATCAAAAATATCAGATATATCGTCAGAAAATCATCTCTATCTTTTATATCGTGAAAACTATCGTTTGAATCTTTTATATCATTTATATTGGAAATATCAAAAATATCAGATATATCGTCGCAAATACACAACTCACTTAAATCATCTCTATCTTTTATATCGTCAAAACTATCGTTTGTATCTTTTATATCATTTATATCGGAAATATCAAAAATATCAGATATATCGTCAGAAAATCATCTCTATCTGTTATATCGTGAAAACTATCGTTTGTATCTTTTATATCATTTATATGCGGAAATATCAAAAATATCAAATATATCGTCGCAAATTTATAACTCACTTAAATCATCTCTATCTTTTATATCGTCAAACTATCGTTTGTATCGTCAATATCAGATATATCTTTTATATCAGTTAGGTACGATATATAATGATATTTCCAAAATGACCAATTGTGCACCTTACTGCCCGTCTCGTTGCTCTCAGACGGTGTACCCTCATCAATGCACCAGTTATATCTTAATTCTTCTACCTGGTTTGAAACTAGCTTATTTGTTTTTATAAAAAGAGAACGAAAGTTAATGGTACACTGCTTAGTTGCTAACCTGGTTGAATAAATAAATAAATAAATACTTTAGTCAGTAAATAAATACCTCGGTCAATAAATTGATTGATTGATTGCATATGGGTCGATTTCTGCACTTGAAATTGTGTAAATGCCAAAAAGTCGCCGGGTTCGGCATACGGTATTTTGGAGGTAACTGGTAGGCTGTCGATATGCTTTTTAAAACCTAGTTTTTTCAGCATAAACATTTTTATTTTAAATCAAGAATATAACAGTATGCACAACTTTTTTTCTGGCATAGGCCTATGTAAAAGGGCAATATTGATTGGAAATAAAGTGATTGCTTTTCAATTTCAATTGAATATCGGTCAAAGAACACACCAAATCGCACCAAATGGGTTCGAAAATTGAAAAAAACACACCTAATTCTGAGGGGGGGGGGGGGGGCACATTACCCTCAGACCCTCTGCCCGCGCTTTTGAAGCATCTATACATAAATCAAAAATAAATTGCGCCAATAAAGTATCTAAACACTGAAAGCAGATTTTCTTGCAGATTTACATTTCTCATCATAAATCGTACATACATTCCAAGTTACAGGGCGATACTTAGAGTGAAAATAAACTGTCGGGATAACACGACAGTTTATATTTTAACTCTAAATTCACTCTAAAACCATGATTTTGAGGCAATTAGGAATCGTATCGCTCTGTAACTTGGAATGCATGTACGATTTATGATCAGAAATGTAAATCTGCAAGAAAATCTACTTTCTAAAAAAAAATCATAAATAGAGGGCGCTCTCTGGAAAAGATCACATAATATGCATTTAACAATGGTTTATATTTGTTGTTTTGTGGCATGTTTGGTACCAAATTGTAAAATCATAAATCATTTAAATGTCTAGCCTGTTTGGACAAAATATAATCGGAAGGCACTCTATAGAACATAAACAAAGTGTATGGCTTTCTTTAGTTGAGCACTTTATTATGCCCAGACCGCGGCCAGAGTTAGTTGAAGCATAGTGTTACTGCTCTGCTGCAACTAGCGCTTACGCCACTGTATTATCGTCTCAGACATAACTGTATCAGCGTAGGCCTAACACCTTCCTATTCAGCACAGCGCTAGTTGCAGCAGCATTAACACTATGCTTCAACTAACTCTGGCCGCGGTCTGGGCATAATAAAGTGCTCAACAAAAGAAAGTCATACACTTTGTTTATGTTCTATAGATGGTGTGACCGGTGACGTAGTGCCCGGCAGTATGCGTGCGCACCTACAGGGAATGTGCTTTAATTCACACTTGATTGATCATTACTTACCATGCTTACGGTGTAATAGTGCAGTAGTCATGGTCTGCATCCCTAAGCACAGTGAGAGACCAGGTACTAAATCTGGTTGCCCTGCAGTATGCGTACGCACCATAAGGGCATGTGCTTTTAAAATTGGCGCTCAGTGATGTGTGTTTTGCTTTCGAATAATATGTATGCAGTAGTCATGGACTAGTACCTCTAACATGTCTTTAGACCAGGCGCTAATCAATTTGTAAACACTACTGATGTAAACAACGGTCACCTCATCTATAGAGTGCCTTCCGATTATATTTTGTCCAAACAGGCTAGATAGACATTTTAATGATTTTTTTCGGTACAATTTGGTACCAAACATGCCACAAAACAACAAAGATAAACCATTATTAAAGGCATATTATGTGATCTTTTCCAGAGAGCGCCCTCTATTCATGATTTTTTTTTTAGTTTTTAAAAGTAGATTTTCTTGCAGATTTAAATTTCTGATCATAAATTGTACATGCATCCCAAGTTACAGAGCGATACGATTCCTAATTACCTCAAAATCATGGTCTTAGAGTGAATTTAGAGTTAAAATATAAACTGTCGTGTTATCCCGACAGTTTATTTTCACTCTAAGTAATTAAGAATCGTATCGCCCTGTAACTTGGAATGTATATAATAATAATAATAAAAGGGTATTTATAATGCGCCTCACGTTGTGAACACAACCCCGAGGCGCATAACATACATGTATGAAAAAATATAAGAACATAATAAGGAAGCTATACAAATACAACAACAACAACATATCATACAAATATAAATAAGTAAATGATTAAAAACCACAGTACATTAACACAATGAAAATATAATGTACATGTACAATACATGAGAGTATACAATGCACAATTCATAAATTAAAAAGATATGTCTTCAATGACGTTTTGAAGGATTGCACTGATGTAGCACGTCGGACATGTTCGGGAAGAGCATTCCATTCCTTTGGTGCAGCGATGAAAAAGGCTCTACTGCCATAAGTCCGTTTAGCAGATCTGGCCGCACGTGGTACTTGAAGGAGCCCTTTGGATCTTGATCTTAAAGTCCGTGAAGGATGGTAAGGTGTGATGAGTTGTTTGATGTAGGTAGGTGCAAGATTGTGCAAGGACTTATATACAACAAGGAGAAGTTTAAAAAGAATTCGCTTTCTGATTGGCAACCAATGTAAATCCTTTAAAATTGGTGTCACATGATCCCATCTTCTGGCACCGGTAACCAGGCGTGCAGCCGAGTTTTGTACGCGTTGGAGCTTTAAAATGTCTGTATCCGGGAGTCCATAAAGAAGACAATTGCAACTGTCCAGTCGCGATGAAATGAAAGCGTGAACTAAACGCTCGGTTGTAGAACGATCGAGGTACTTGCGCAATTGACCGAGAGTCCGTAAAGAAATAAGGGCCATGCGACACACATTTTTAATGTGATCTGACATCATGAGCTGGCCATCAATAAATACACCAAGATCTCTTACACCATCCACAGGTCTGATATCCGAGTTCCCGATTTTGACACTTGGAATAGCTCTGTCCTTATGAAAACGTGATCTGATGTATACAATCTCAGTCTTTGCATCGTTTATTTTGAGTTTGTTTGACGTTGCCCAAGATCTGATATCAGTAACACAAGCTTCGATTGATGCTATGGCCTCAGCCTGGGATGGAGGATCAAACACCTTATACAATTGTGTGTCATCTGCGTACACCATTCCTTCAATTCCATGAGCCTTCAAAATATCTTGGATGGGACCAGAGTATAAGATAAATTGGATTGGACCAATAACTGATCCCTGGGGTACTCCATAGATAAGCGAATGTTTCTGAGATAAGGTCTGTCCAATGACAACCGACTGGTCGCGATCACAAAGATATGACTTGAACCATTTGTGGGGAATTCCAGTGACACCGTACCTATCCGTGAGCCGTGCTAACATCAATTCATGATCAATGGTGTCGAACGCAGCTGAAAGATCTAACAATATTAGAACCGCTTCCTTGTTTTCATCAACCGCGCGAAGAAGGTCATTCTGGACACGTATTAATGCTGTCTCTGTCGAATGGTGTTGCCTGTACGCAGATTGAAGATCATTATGGAGTTCGTTTTCATCAAGATACACTTGCATTTGAGCAGATACTACACGCTCAAGAATTTTGGACAAGAAAGGTAAGTTCGAGACGGGTCGATAGTTCTTCACATCTTCAGGATCTGCGTTGGACTTCTTTAAAATTGGATTTATCCGAGCGGTTTTGAGTGCAGATGGTACTTCACCAGTCGAAATGGAGCGATTGATAATACTGGTGATAACAGGCAATAAAACATCAATGCAATCCTTTAGTAGTGATGTAGGAATCGGATCAAGCATACATGATTTTGTAGGAGCATTCATAATGATTTTGCACACATCATCTTCAGTTACAGGAGCGAACACACAAAATGAGCTATCACATGAATCAGAAATGTCAACAGACAGATCTTTCGACGGTGTTTTGTCCATATCTTCACGAATATTGTTGATCTTGTTACTGAAAAAGTTAGCAAAGCTATTCGCAACTTCGTGTTCATCACCAGTAGGACGAATGGGACGAGATGAACCATGAGACATGCTAGCTACTTTGCGAAAAAGTTGACGTGAATCACAGCTTGCAATTTCGACTCTGTAGAAATCCGTCTTAGCTTTGCTGAGAAAATTCCTGTATTTCTTACAGTCTTCTTGAAAAATTTGGCGGTGGATCTCAAGTCCAGATTTTTTCCACGCTCTTTCGCTTCTACGTTTCACACGTTTTGCTTCGTGAAGATCCTGAGAGTACCATGGTGTATGTGGTCTTAGAATCACAGTACGCGTTATTTCCGGAGCATGTTTGTCAAGCATATTGCATAAGACATCATTGTACTGATTGACAGAGTCTTGAAGATCATTGCATGGCTTTGTGAGCAACGGAGAAGATATAATATCATGCTTGAATGCATCAACATTTATACTACGAAGCTTCCGAGACGTGACTTTGGTTTCGGTAGCAGTGGGTTTTGACAGTTTAAGTCTACACAAAACACCGAAATGATCTGATGGCAGACTGTAATCAAGATCAAAGTCAGTAACAATATCATCATCATAACGAGTGATCAGGAGATCAAGTATATGGCCATCTCTATGCGTAGGTCTATCGACAGTTTGTTGGAGATCAGCTGATTCAAGCAGATTCAGAAATTTTCGAGCAGTATAATCAGAATCAACATCCACATGAAAATTAAAGTCACCTGTTACAAGAATACTTGTTGAGATGTTGGGAAAGCATTCCATCAGGGTTGAGAAGTCGCGGAAGAAGTCAGACACCTTCAGTTTGTTTTTCTTAGAAGGCGGAGGTCTATATACGAGGAAAATTCTCACTGATTTGTTGCCAGATGAAATAGTAACGTCCATGTGCTCAAAAGACGCAAACTTGCAGACTTCATTTCGCGTTATCTCAAATCCTTTTCGCAGAATGATACAAACGCCACCCCCAGATCTTATTAGGCGGGGGACATGATGAACATCAAAATCAGGCAACGTATTCTGAAGATCAGCTAAAACACAGTCGTCACGTTCATTTCCTTTCAACCATGTTTCCGTTATAGCAAGAATATCAAGTTTATTTGATATAATGAAATCAATTATGGAAGTTGTACAATTTTGTTTATTCATGCGAGCAGCATTCCACACAGCGAAACGACAGTCAATGTTTGTAGAGTAACTCTGATGACTATGTAAATCTGCAAGAAAATCTGCTTTCAATTTTTTTTTCGATGTTGAGGGCGTTCCCTGGAAAGATCACATAATATACCTTTACTTTAACAGTAACACCCAGAGACAATATAACTATGGGACAAGTATCTCGAAGTAGTCCCCCGCCTACTATACGCAAATTCACGGGTGAGGGTTTTATAGTGGGCGCACTATTATGGTCGTATCAAACCAGACGACATTAAACGTGGTGGTTTATATCGGTTCAAAACATGATTTGTAGCACAGAAATAGTACATCAATGGTAAAAAAAAAGCTGATCGTGATTTTAGAGTATTATTTTCATATTTTCAAAAATGAAACCAAACTTACAGGGAGGCGCGCTAGCGCGGACAGGGGGAAGTATGAGGGGGGGGGGGGGGGGGGATGCCAGTGGATTTGTTTTCAATTTTCGAACTCATTTGGCACGATCTGGTGTATACATCATAATCATGTATACTTTTGACCAACATTCTATTGAAAAAACTGAAAAGCCACATCTTCATTTCCAATCAATATTTCGGTTTTTATCAATGCAAGAAAGAAGTTGAGCTTATACTGATCTATTTTTGATTTATGTATAGATGCTTGAAAAGCGCGGGCAAAGGGTCTGAGGGTCATGTGCCCCCCCTCTCAGAATTAGTTGCTTTTTCAATTTTCGAACCCATTTGGTGTGTTCTTTTGACGAATATTCAATTGAAATTGAAAAGCAATCACTTTATTTCCAATCAATATTGCCTTTTTACATAGGCCTATGCCAGAAAAAAGTTGTGCATACTGATATATTCTTGATTTAAAATTAAAATGTTCATGCTGGAAAAAAAAAGGTTTTAGAAAGCATATCGACCAGTTACCTCCAAAATACCGAACCCGGCGTCTTTTTGGCATTTACACAATTTCAAGTGCAAAATGCCGAACCCGGCGTCTTTTTGGCATTTACACAATTTCAAGTGCAGAAATCGACCCATATCGTGCAATCAATCAATGAATTTATTGACCGAAGTATTTATTTATTGACTAAAGTATTTATTTATTTATTTATTTATTTATTTATTTATTTATTTATTTATTTATTTATTTATTCAACCAGGTTAGCAACTAAGCAGTGGCCATTAACTTTCGTTCTCTTTTTATAAAAACAAATAAGCTATTTTTAAATCAGGTGGAAGATAATGTATAACTGGTGATGAGGGTACACCGTCTGAGAGCAACGAGACGGGGCGGGCGGGGCCACGCAGGGGTTAGCATGAATAATGAAACGAGTTGATTACCACGTGATGTTGACGCGGTTTCCTGATATGACAAAAACGAATGATTGACAGTTTACGCTTCACTGCTTGCCTAATCGCGGGTGAAGAACCGTTTACAGTGCGCTATTACTGTGAACCAAATCTCAACAATTGGCAGATCTGTGTTTCATTCTGTGTAACTGGCCGTTTAATAAAAATCCGTGACGTTTCCAAATTCGCATTTTCAACGCACGTGTAAGACCGAATTATTGTTGGTTTCTTACTGTACGTAGAGAAGACTTTAACACATCTTGTTACATTTCGTCGCCTTGTTCTGGCACTTTATTAAAGTAAAGGATGCTCCAAATAATACATAATGTTACGATGAAAACGACGAGAAATAGGCAATGTCTTGCTAGACGTCCCGTAACTCAAGTGCGCATGCTCAAACCAATTAAAATACGTTGTAGGTATCACGGTTTATTCCGTACGGGACGTGAGGCAAGATATAGCCGAGAAATATTACGACATGATGCTTTCAACGAAAATACACGAGACAAGAGATCGAAAATATCTTCCCAAGCCCGCAAGTCAATTCAGCGCTCAGCTATGATTGGTTCATGGTTATTCACATCTGAGCGCTAATTGGCTCAAATTAACATAAAAGATACAAAGTCAAACTACCAACACTGGACCATAGCATTATTCATGTAGGGGTGTTTTAACATCCCACATTACTATCTTTCTTTGAAGAAGGTGTCCTCACCGTTACCTATAAATTATATTTGTCTATTATATAGCAAATAGTTTTATACAATGTTAACACACATAACCTTTACCATGACAATCATCAGATTCAACATAAACAGTAATCAGATGAGAATATTCCATTGCTTAGTGGTTGGAAGGTGGGGCTTGAGAACGGAGGGTCCCCGGATCGAATCCCGGCAGGTTCCCGGAGATTTAGTTGGTGTTTTTTCCTCGAAAATTGTGATCCCGGTCAAAAATCCTAACCGGGGTTAAGGTAATATAAGGCAATTACAATGAATTTGTGTCAAACACAAATACACACATCCCAAACATGACAATATATAATACACCACTTCAAAATATATACCCAAACACTATTTTATAAGCCAAGACCAAATGTATTGTTTTTTCATGGAAATTTGTATCCACGATATTAAACACATCACACATAATCGCCACTGAAG
>CM069456.1:11874114-11942600 GCA_035610835.1 Ophiura sarsii | reverse complement strand
AAAGCCTCCATTGATATAACCACCATATTACCACTCAACTTATTAAAATCACGCAACAGTAACAGTATAGTCGTGTATCAATCCCATTGTAATAATGAAAAGTATTACCTTACAATTTACACTTTTTGCTTATTTTAAGTCGATTACTTCCATTTTTCCAGAATATTAACTAGATAAATACGCTTAATACTAACAACAACAACAACAACAACAATGTTAAGGTCCAATGCACATATTAAGATTAAGGGTCGTTTCATCCTGCACATTTGTTTTTTGATGTTATGTATTGATATCAGTGGCGGCACCAGATATCAACATTTTGGCTTTAATGTCAAAATTACCTGAAAATTAGCTTAATTTGGTCTGAATGTAGATATTGTAGACCTAATTTGAGGTAACATTGACATGGAATGTCAACATTTTTCGATGTTTTTTTTGGGGGGGGGGGGGATAAATGTTGATTACATGTATTTAGTTTACTTTAAAGGCATATTATGTGATCTTTTCCAGAGAGCGCCTCTATTCATGATTTTTTTTTAGAAAGTAGATTTTCTTTGCAGATTTACATTTCTGATCAAAATCGTACATACATTCCAAGTTACAGGAGCGATACGACTCCTAATTACCTCATAATCATGGTTTTAGAGTGAATTTAGACTAGAATAAAATAAGTTGTCGGATATCCGACAGTTTATTTTCACTCTAAAACCATGATTTTGAAGTGATTTTGAAGTAATCGTATCGCCCTGTAACTTGGAATGTATGTACGATTTATGATCAGAAATGTAAATCTGCAAGAAAATCTGCTTACAATTTTTTTTCTCGATGTTGAGGGCGTTCCCTGGAAAGATCACATAATATTCCTTTAAGCGAAATAGATCGCTTTGTCAATACTTTTTCTACTGAATATTCAACGACAGGATTGATTTTCAATCTGTTTTTTTTTAAAATTTATAAACCAGCCTGGGATAAATATTTGCCGATTGAGTATTAACCCCCTGGGCACTACCAGCCTATCTTACAGTGGTTCTGATTGGTTTATTGCAAGATAAACTCGTTTGAATAGCCAATTAAAATGCAGCTTGTAAAATATTTCACTCCAATCTTTATCAGGGATACAATTATTGTAAAAATGTCTCTGATTGGTGCAATAAATCATGTATCTATCTTTCTGACCAATCGGCCGGTAGTTCTCAGGGGGTTAAGATGAAATGACTGATGTACAATGTTTCAATTATTTTAATTCTTTGCCGGCTGTAAAGAGAAAATTTCCATTTGAGTAATACTATATTTCATTACAAAAAGGATGAAATCTCAGTCATTCCAACCACCCAACCACAAAAAAGTAAAGGCATTTAAAGGTACAATATAACAGGATAGTGTGTTATTGATTTTAAAAATTGTAAGAGTCAATAATTATTGTGACCCTATTTGTTAACTTAAATGAGATATTTTCATCGTAGGGAAATTCCCTTGTTTATACCGAAAAAAACCCAAACAGATTGCTTGATAATAATAACACAAACAATTTCAATTTATCTTCTTGTCTGATTCTAGAAAAACAAGTCCAAGTTCCACTGTTGATATCATATTTTTACGTTAATTATTATCTTTATTTGAAATACTATGCTAATTTGTATCAGCCGAGTGCACCAATGGCGAGTAAGTGAAGAATAGCGCTACCGCACTAGTCATGCTAGTATAGTGACGGGTAAATCAAAATGTTGGGAGCACCAACTGCTGCTTATAAAGCAAATCGGAATAAGCTAGTACTAGATTATAGTAAACCACGAATAAATTACGCGTTTTTACGCTAAATCTTTGAAGTAGTTTGTATGATTCTTCACCAGCACGGTTTCACTACCGCTATGACCCTTTCAACTAGCTCTGACACATAGCTCTATAATTAATATTATACATTAAGCTTATTATAGATTTGTGTGGGCAGGGGCGTCCCCACACCCTTTTGAATGGGGGGGGGGGGGGGGGGGGGGGGGGGGGGGGTTGTGTAGAGGTCTCGATTGCCGACAAGCACCCCCAAAAATAGTAAAAGGTAGCCCCAATTTTGTTTGCAGTCACCTCGTATATAACAAAACAATCCTATTAAGCATATGACCCCGCATATGACGTGGGGGTGGGAGGGGGGGGGGGGGGGGGGGGGGGGGCTAAACCGAGTAAAAACGCGCCAGTGCGGGGTAAGCTACTAGGCTAGTAACTGGCGGGCGGGTAATTTACGCTAAATGTTATATCTGACCGGACCCAAGAGTAAGTTGGGGCATAACGTTTTATGCCACAAGTTAGTCGATTCTAGCTGTAGCGTAAATTTGTTGTGAACATTGGAGGGGATGATTCGCTGATGCTGAAGGACCAATTGCGCTTGCATGCCCAGGGGGTGTCTCAGTGGCGTAGCTCAGGGGGGGGGGGGGGGGGGGGGGGGTGGGGGGGGAAATGCCCCCCCTGACGAAAAATTCCAATTTGAGCTAGCTAGATTAAATGCCAATGACAAAATCAACTATAGGGGGCGACATTTTCTTAGAAAATTAGTAGATGCTTTGGTCTTTAATACAATATAAAATTTCTGAACACTGAATGAAAAAAGGCCTCTTTAAGGGTGCACACCGCTATTACAATCAATGCGCGACCTCATTACGATCGCGATCACTAATCTAGTCCCTAAATAACGGAAAGAATTGTTCATATTGACATTATTTGGCATTAAAAACGATTGAATTTGGTCTCTATTTGTTTCCTGAATTGTAGCCGATATATTTTATGCTTTTATTTTTTTCGTTCTTCTAGTTCTACCCTTCCACTCACAATAATGTTGAAACTTGGCTTTATCAGTTTTTAATTATAAAAACAATAATAAGTTTATTTATTTAGTCATTATTTATGATCCTTGGACAATTAGTACATTTTGGTCAAAATATGACCCAAAGTCGGTGCGATTAGTGTTTGAATGGGCAAAAGGAGTTGATTTAATTTTTTTCTAAAAAAATCACCAAATTGCATGAATGGATTTTCAAAAATATAAAATCTTTCAGCTTTATATTAGGGGTCATATTCCACTTCAAATAGACACCCCCTGCCCCTGGGCATGCAAGCGCATTTGGTACTACTAGAATCGACTGACTTATGGCATAAAACGTTATGCCCCCACCTTACTCTTGGTCCGGTCAGGTATAACATTTAGCGTAAATTACCCGCCAGTTGCTAGCTTAGTAGCTTACCCCGCATTGGCGCTCTCAAAATTTTGGGTTACGCCTCAGTTACTAGCGAGGTACCGCTATTCTTCAGCTACCGGTCATTGGTGCACTCGGCCGCATAGCGCGTAATAGTTGTGTGCACCCTAAAACAGAGGCACTGTACCGTCACCTTGTTAAGTATGAAATCACGTTGTTTAAAAGTAAGGATGGAATTAGACCCCGGGAAGACTAATTCCTCAGTCTTCAACAGTCTTCACGGACGCGATGCTATGCTGTATTGGCCGCGAACGCATGCGCACTGGATATTGAGTTCCAGCGTAAAATTTACTGTAACTCAAGTTTTACGGTGCAACTATATGATATTATAAGTCTATTTATTTATCACGAGACAGTGACGTAACTGCGTCATTTATTAATCGCAGCACATAAATACACTCGCCTATACTCGAGGCACTGGCGTACACCACCCCTACACCCCGACGGAAGCGTGCGTAAATAATGCGCCTGTAAAGTTCCGTAACCATGGTAACTGTCCAGAGGAAGGGAAATAGAGTATGTGATAAATTCCATCGGAAATTGACGGACAGTCAATAGTATAAAAATATTTAGCGTTATCATACAACCCAATTTCGTATTAAATTTTCTAACACTTTATATGATGTTGTTTCATTTTGTAGGTGTACTATCTGGTAGGCCCTACTTACTATAGCGGGCGTCCCGCTAGTAAAGATAAACAAACACGACCCGTAGCAACAGTCTGAAAAAGTCCTGGGTGGTACGAGTGCATTTCGTGGCTTTCAAAAAGCACTATTGACCGACCGGTCAATAGTACTTTTTTAAAGACAAAAAAAAGGAAAAAAGATCGAGAATGACGTCAAGCATATAGACCAAAATTGTTTGTGTTATCTGATGTACACCTAGCACATAAAGTCCCTGACCAGGTGCTTTAAGGTTGGCTAATTCAAAATATATAATCGGTACCAAAAATCTGAGATATACATTAAATGAACACATTTCTTCTCCGCAGTTTGATACCTCATTCAACAAAATCGAATGGATACTTTTAAAGTTATGGCGATTTCAATGACCGCGCATAACAACACCAAAGTTGCACTAGGTATAGGAAATCATTGATTTGTGTGACAGTTATGACAGTAATCACATACAATTCAATGAATACCTAGTGCAACTTTGCTGTTATTATGCGCGGTCATTGAAATCGCCATAACTTTAAAAGTATCCATTCGATTTTGTTGAATGAGGTATCAAACTGCGGAGAAGAAATTTGCTCATTTAATGTATATCTCAGATTTTTGGTACCGATTATATATTTTGAATTAGCCAACCTCAAAGCACTTGGTCAGGGACTTTATATGCTAGGTGTATAATATATATAGTATCTATGCCAATCAAATGTTTAGCATATTTCCATGCGTTGTATTCAATTGTAAACATGTTTATGTTCATGAGGTGGATTGTTGGCCTTCCCCATGAAATGCCTTTCACTGAGGGAAATACTTCTTTCTATTGCACGAAAAACGGGCAATTGTGTTTTATATAACAAATATATAATTTTTTTACTCACTTTTATGAGTTGTATTTAAATACCAGGGACAGCAAAACAAATATACTGGCATACATTTTTTTTATACTATTTATTTGATATAAAGATGAGTTCCCCACGGCTAATAACCATGTTGATTGTTCCCACGCCTTATTCGCCCTACTCCCTTAAGGGAAGTGATCAACCCTATTATTTTGATGATCAACTTTTGCTTCTAAGTTTGAGAATATTGAATAAAAGTACATAAAAGTATACATTTTTAGAAAGGAAATTTGATAAGGAATCCGATGGTGATATCAATGTGATACCAAATAGGCCTAAACTAAATTTTGAGAAATGAACCAAAAAAATGGTGATTTGTTCTAATAAACATTTTTGTAAACAAGACAATTTTGTCTAGGAAGCAATTTTTTCTTTTTCCAAAATAAGGCTTGGTTTTGGAAATATTGCTAAAAACATCGGAAAAGTGTAAAAGTCGTGGTTTTTTTGCATACATTTCGCTAGAAATGGATGCATATCTCCGACTTTAAAATCCATAATCGAAAAAAATTGCCTCCTAGCGCTGAAAAGTCCTCTACACAATGGTAATAAAAAGCTTACCTGATAGTTTGATACTTTTTTAGTTATGTTTGTCTGAAAAATCGCAAAATTCCTTCAAAATTTGAAAACATCGATTTAGTAAAAATATTGACATTTGCCACCATTTAAAGCTAAATGTTCACGGAATACACGGGCGTAGTGACATAAAAAGCGAGTATACTATTATGAACAATCAAAATAAACTATCAGATTCAATTTATATTGTCACACAATGTGAAGAAATTGGAAGAAAACTTAAATTTAAATGATCGTAGAGATTGGCCCTCTTGTTTACATTTTTAGACATTGTTTTTGCGCTCTTTTGTTTTTCGCGTCTACGTCGCGGATATTAAGCGGCGCGTCTAGTATTACGCGCGGGAAGTTTCGGCAGCGCGACGCAATGATCGAACAGCTGTCGCAGCATTTGAAAAGCGCAGAACTCCGCTTTAAATTCCCGCCAAATAACCATGCGCCTTTTCCTGACTCGAACTTACCAAAAACAATCACCCAAAAGAACGGGAAATAATCGCTTCCGATTAGTAACTTATGATGGTAATTATAGAATACATATATAAAAGTATAAAATAATAGAGAAATATGAAATTCAATTTTTGAAACAAGTGCCGGGTTGACACTGCCCTTAAATGTCCCTAGATTGGTGTCAGTATGCTATTTTTAATGCTGATATTGATACAGAGATACCAGGCACCACGGCATCATACAAACAGAATTCGTGGAATGAATAACTTTATCACATCAAATATCTAGAAAACAAGTTCAAATTCCACTGATGTTACCATCTGGTTGGCCTTCACATGCACCCGATCCGGACCCGAAGTCCATCAGATCTATAGGCGCAGGCACAATATCTATCATTGATGGTCCCCATTGGCGTATGTGCATTGACGGTTACTGGGTTACGTCGCAATTAATTATATGCAGACATGCGCATTCGATAGTTATGATTCGGATTCAGATCATATAAATCTAACAAATTGTTCAGAGTTGCCAATTGGCATAGATCACTTTGGTGAAAGGCATTACTAACAAAGTATTGATTGAGAGTAATAACTTTTCAAAATCAAGGTAAGACATCTAATATATTTTTATTTCATTGATCAATTATTTCTTATTTCTAAAATAATTATAATTGTCAGGCTATAGATAAAACACCACGCATTGTCACACAATCCCCCCATTTACAATATTGTCCTTGTCACACAATAAACCGATGCTACATATATATCACAATCCCTATTGATAATCGTCTTGTCACACAATAAACTGATGCTACATATTTAACGACTTTAAAGATCAGAAGGTACAAAATTACCAAAAAAATGAGTTGAATGAAAGTTTCTTTGAATTTTAACGTGGAAACTCATTTTTGTTGTTACACCAAATGCACCAAATCAAATTCAACGCATAGCAACATTTTTTTGTTTATCTATGAGGGTCTTGATCTTTATGAAAGGCAAATGACACCCCTTGTGTTGACAGTTTTCAGTGTATACACACTTCTAATAAAGAAAAGTATTCGAATATTTCTAATCGCCATGGCTATGGGTGCTGCCATGTTTCTATGAAGGGACTCATCGAAAAATGTATCTTTCTTTTTATTGAATATAATAGCATTTCACGATGTACTAATTTCCTTTTTTGGGGCCAAAGTCCACAACGTTTAAAGGGCACTAAGAGATGTGTCGGAGGCTGCGCCCTCAAAAAACTGGGATTAGTATATTTTTATAATTGTATTACATGTATGAACTTACACCTATAAGGATTATTGATTAAGAAAAATCGGCCCTCTTTGTACAGGAAAACGTCGATTCAAAAATGCTCGTACAGCCGGGACGCTTAATTTCTTTCTGCAACTATAACGATGATAGCGATGATATTGTTTTAATCAAGTTTTGCTGTGTTTTTGTTAGTAGAAACAACAATAATAGCAATTTTTAATGTTCATCTTGAATTCTGAAGTAAATTTTTAAAACATTTAAAATTTTCAACACCACTTAATGTCCCTTTAAGTGTAGGGATATATTATGAACCTTGGATTGGAAAATGTGTATGGACGGAAAATGTGTATGGACGGACAATGAGAAATCGTGATTTTTAAACCAGATTGTTCAACAACTTGTTTTGGGCTAATTGTATGCATTCCGTTAGCTAGTATTGGATTCTGTAGTTGCCGCAATAGACTATCAATACCCATAATGTTTACCGGGCTTTTCAAACATGGTCACATTTATTAAGTTGGGACCCTATTGCGTCACATGCATACAATTGACAAAAATTACATGTGATAATGCTCTAAGCCTTAAAACTCAAAAAGTATATATCCAAAGTGTGCAAAATTATACATTGTTAGAAAGCTGAGATATCTAGGATTGTGAATATCTAGTGTTTGTTCCAGTATACAGGGTGACTTAGGAAACATATAGGGTGTAACAATGGAAATATTACTATGAAATGTAATTTACTGTATGCCTCCTAAATTAAACATTGTGCATTGAAATAAATATTGAACCCCAGATTTGAGAAGCCAAAGGCAAGGCCCTTCCGGTCATATATTATTTGTAGGGGTTAATTAATTGTCAAAAGAAAATACAGGGTGATCAAAATGTGTCAAATTTCACATAAAAAACTATATATTCTGTGTGGACAGTATGACAAATATGTATATAAATGTTGTTTGTTCAAAAGAAACACTTAAATAAAGTTTATGAACATACCTTTCTGGTAGAAAGGTACAATTCATTCAAATTTTATTATACAGGGTGTCCAAAAAATGAAGAAAACAAATTCGGCTGATTACTTACAAAGTCATTTCTGTATTATGAATTGATTACAATGTTATGCCTGGCATTAATTGCACTGACATCTTGCTAACATACATAGTTAAAACTGTTGATCTTTAGAAATCAGCATTGGATATTGAACAATTTGAAAATGATATACTAGTAGGGTGACGGCGATGGACAATTTTAATCCTAAACACTAAAAGGTGATATTATTGTGCGGATTTGGTGGATAAAATAAGCACTTCCTAGGTAATTAGTATCAATATAATTAGCAAAGATTATCTAAAATATTAAGTAACATTCAACATCAGGTCCAACTTCATTAAAACACTGCAGAGATATTGTCGTCCTCCCTCCAGTTAACATTCGAAATGGGTAATAATATGCCGTTGATACATTTTCAGATGGTATTTGTTGTATGTAATTAATTAGTGATATTAATTAATTGGGGATGTAATTAACACTAATTAAGGTTTGGTAATTACAATAATGATACTAATCACACAAAATAATAATTCAATGAACTAATATACACGAGGTTTAATCATTTATTTTGCCCATCCATTGGAAATACATAGCATGCATCCTCACACCATGCATCCTCACCTGCCTCCACCCTGACTAATTGTAATTAACGAGCTATAGTAATTAATCTCAACTTGATTTATACATTTTTCTTATAGATACTATTAAAGCAATAAATTATCTTCCAAATGAGACTAAATATACTCAATTGTGATGTTTGGTTTGAAAAATATAAGCATTTGAATGACAAATAAGCGAAAAAATGTTGCCCATCCCATTGGAATACATATAGTGTGCATCCTCACCCGCGTGCATCCTCACCCGCCTCCACCCTGACTAATTGTAATTAACGTGTTATAGTAATTAATCTCAACTTGATTTATACATTTTTCTTATTGATACTATTAAAGCAATTAATTATCTTCCAAATGAGACCAAATATACTCAATTGTGATGTATGGTTTGAAAAATATAAGCATTTGAATGGCAAATAAGCGAAAAAATGTGACAAATCCACCCTTTTTAGGGTCCCAACTTAAGAAATATGACCACATGCTAGTCATACATGTGTGTGCGAACAGACATGTCAACATTAGATCATCTCCACACAACATTTCAATAGAGATAATCCGGGAGATAATCATCCCTCTATTGACGATCTATGGTTTTAGTTTAGTTCTATAAAAAAACCTGGGTGGAGCAGGTTGGGCAATGCCCAATGGGCATGTTCAAATTCAGGTTTGCCGGGCCACTTTTCATGTGACGAGAGCTCTTTTAATAAAATCGCCATTCAGTCATTGAACAAAATCAATAACATCAATAATAATCTACCTAAATGTTGATAGTTAGTTGAATTGAACAGATAAACATTATTGTTATCTATATTATCCATGACATACTATAAATTATTTGAATTTTATACGGTATTTTAAACAATACATTGACATATCCTATAATCATCATTGGAATCACAAGGTAGTTTTTCAGTTGAAGTCATTTTCTTGTTCAGAAGTGGCCAAAGTGGGATTTGCAGTCTTGTTACTGAATTGATCATATCTCGGTAGATTCTTAGATAGGTGGTGAAATTCAATGGGATAAAATGTATTTGACAGACGACTAATAGGGCTTACCAACAGGATGTATTTTTAATTAATTGTTTAACTCATAGACACTTTTTTGACACACCCTGTATTACATCAATCGGACACGGGACACGGTAAATGTATGTGATATTTTAATTACGTCACTTCAATAGAGATGATCATACCTGTACTACAGGGTGGTCCAAAAAAAACTATACCCAACTTTGGAGGCCATTTTCTCCTAGATGATAAAATATTTTAGTAATTTGGTTTGCATATTATTAAAGCATATATCGTTGAGCATTATTGGTGAAAATAGGGAAGATATTACATTAATATTTTTTGAGATATTGCTATTTTTAGCGAGTATGTGTAAAAATGGCTTTTCCACGGGAGCTGTCAATGCATCAACATGTTTGAATATGATATGACACAATAATGTAATGACGCGATAGTCCTTTGACAAATGTTTTTGCGAGAGCTTTTATTTACACTAAAATGGATAAATAATGGATAAATAATACTTTTTAATATTAATGCAATATCTTCATTACATTATTGTGTCATATCATATTCAAACATGTTGATGCATTGACAGCTCCCGTGGAAAAGCCATTTTTACACATACTCGCTAAAAATAGCAATATCTCAAAAAATATTAATGTAATATCTTCCCTATTTTCACCAATAATGCTCAACGATATATGCATTAATAATATGCAAACCAAATTACTAAAATATTTTATCATCTAGGAGAAAATGGCCTCCAAAGTTGGGTATAGGTTTTTTTGGACCACCCTGTATAAATAGTATTTGTGACCAGTCACGTCAAAAAGGACATGTTGTCGGCAAACAAATGTAAGTTTTGAGGCAATATTTGGTGAAATTTAAGGGAAAAAACAAAAAAATACACTTCTTCAAATCATATATTATGATTACTAAGCCTGATTACCTTCAAATCATGGTATCATTTCAACGCTTAAAATATGCGCTTTCAAGTCGTACTAATAACTTAGATATGACTCGTGACCCAACATGGCCATTTGGCGTGACAGGTGGTCAAATTTTGTTAACGTAAGTGCGAATGAACAATCTTAAAAATGAAGACGAAATTTGGGACTTTGAAACATCGAAATTAAAAGAACGACATATTTATTTTTAATATGGCACTTGGTGTGAGTAAAATTATACCAATCCTATTTACCGTTTATCTTTGGTGAACCCCTAACAGGCCTACCCAACGTACGTGTTTGCTTGTCTTTAAGATTTTACTTATCCTTTATGCTTTCTTGTCCAATTCAGATACAACATTCAGATACAAAATGGCGGCTATAGTGAACAGAGTCCAGGTCGGAATAAAGAAGACTGGGGTTGCTGCTACCGTCCCCAATAACTCCACGGCAAATCTCATGTACTACTTAAATTGTATTTGCACCGTTCTTCAAATGGATAACACCGGGGAACTTAGCCGTCTGCGAGATTACAAAAATTATTGGAGATTGGATAATGACGATACCAACGCTCTCCTCGCTCTGTGCTTGGTGCTTAGCCCAGACAAGCTCATGGGCAAATGCATCTTCCAAGATGATGATATGTGTGGGGACTCAACAAATGAATTTTATGAGCTGAGTGCTGTCAGCAACACCTTGCTGGTTTCAGAAAGTATCCTCATCAACGGCCATAGGCGCAGAGTGAGCAAAATAATGACCTTTAAAATGTCTTGGTTGCGCAACAATTTCCTGGAACCATTGGAAGATTTTCAGAGAAGCCAGCAACGTCAAGTGGAAGCCGCCCGATCTCGATCCCGTGAACGTCGTCGCTCGTCCAGTTGCGCTATCTTGTAGGCCTAAACATATTTTCTTTGATTGTTGAGATTATATAGGCCTACCGCTTTTATTTAAGACAGGAACAAGATAGTGATTCCTTTGTGCTAAAATAAGGACCAATTCGAACAATGACTCTGCGGATACCGACATAAGCATCATCAACGACGATAAGGACAACATTGACAAACACCATCTACGTTTTCAATGGCGAACTAGTCAACATGTCAATCAGACATCTTTGGTGCGCATTACGTAGGCTAACTCAATTTGTTTCAAATGAAAATCAAAACAATATCACTAATTGCAACCAACCTAGCTTTCATTAAGGCCCTGTTACGCTATGTATACGTTGAACATTCGTTGTGTGAACGTTTCGCACGGTGGGTGTAACTTCGTCATCGTCAGCTGTATGTTCGACCATATCGTCCAACCCAACTGTTCGTTTCGATCGAACAGACAGCTGACGTAGAAGCAACCTACATCCAACGTATTGATCAATACGTTGTCACACCCTCAACATTTTGAGCATGTTCAAAAACAATTCTAGACCCCATTGAACCCCTACGAACCGCTATCGAATACAACGAATGCCTAGTGTGCTGCGGCCGGTCACTTGACGTGTCTCCGCCGACCCATAAATATTGAGCGTATTATAGTCTGGTTGCCTAAATTCGAGAAAAACATCAGTACCTCACTTGCTACAGTTATGTGACAGGCGTAGATTGATCATACCGGTGATCAAAACAAACAGATGTGCTGATGTCACAGAGCCGGGCTTTACGAAGAGCTCTGTTTCAAAATGGAACTAACTCCTTAAAAAATGACCTTGACAACAGATTACTTGAGCCCTGTACATTTCTTTCAAACTATTCTGTACGAACAGAATGTTAGATTATTTTGAACTAAATTCGAGCATTTGTAAAACTCAATCGGTTTTGACCGCAGAAATTTAATTTAATCTTTAAATGTGTGATCATGTATATATGGTCACGCGTTATGAACTCGCCTCCCAATAGGGTGGTGCCGTTACATTTTGTAGTTTTATGCTGTCATTTTCCTCAAATATTTTCAAAACCACAGAAGCTATCTCAACAAATTTGGTATCATTTTAAAGCCCTAATAACAAGCTATCTGCCGGCAAAATGGCATTGGTATAGCTAATATAGAAGGGGAGATACAGCTGTTTGATGTTTGGAGACCAGGGGTGGTGCTGGAAGGGGTGTTTCTGGAAGGGGTGCCGCCTGTACAAACTCAATGGGGATAATCCAATAATGGCGATAATCTTTGTTCTTTTTACAATAACTAGTCATCGCCTAATGTTACAAACACCATTCTGGTCCCATTTTAAAGGATATTTAGTAGTCTTTAAGTATGTGGTTCAACAGACTTGTCAACTATTTGTAACAACTAATTTATTATGGATAAGACCATGATTATCAGCTTTCTTCCTATTCGCTACACAGTCAACATGAATAATCAGCCTCAATTTACCGGATTTATAAAAATGACTATAACAGAAAAAGTTTTCAACCTATGATAGCAAAAGTATACATTTTTGGAAAGCTTGTAACTAGAGGTATTCAGAAATGCCGTTTATATCAGGGAAGGGTTCATCCTTAAACAAATATTTCTGAAAATTCTAAAAATATATAAAATAAAAATTGGAGATATTCACTAGCCGGTATAATTACCATACCGACGTAGTAAGTTTGACAATTATATATCATCTAATGGGTAATTTCATGAGGAATTCAAATATGTAAAGTAAATAATAATAGGGGTAGGTATAAAAAATATATCGATCTCAAATTAAAAATTAAAAAACTCTGATATTTTTCCGAACATTTCCGATCATACCATTTTAGTTCTTGGTCGTACTATAGTTTTAATGGCATATTCGGTTTCCTCATGCAATTTCCCTTCAGAAAATGTATACTTTTACTACCTCAGGGGGGTATACAAGCAAATATAAATGTGTAAAGTCAAAATCATGTCGCGAAAGCCAAAATCCGTGTGTAACGCGAAAGGAGGCGAGCTTAAAACACATGACCATATTCATAATCTATTGAACGATTAGCAATCTATGCAAATAGAACCAACATATATATATCTATGGTGAAGAGGAATTGAATATTGTAAAATATACAGATATGGTTATATCATATTGACCTATTAATTAATAGAATGATATTATGTAAATAGATACGCGATAACAACGGTAATAAATAACGACGTTGAATTATAAAGACAATTGTAGTGTTAATAGTGTGATACATTTTTTACAGTTTGGCATGGCATCTGATGCAAGAAAATACGCCCATAGATAGAGTCGACTACCTCTCTGACGAGCTTAAAAATGTCGCCGTAATCGCCAAGTGTTTGCAGTAAAAGAACAAATTTGAAAGATCTCTCAAAATTTACCTAGATGATATTCACAGTTTATAGTCAGGGTGCATGCAATCATAATGAATCAAAAAGCATAGGCATTTACGCAATTGTATTACTGTCATGTCTTTTTAATTGAGGATTTTGTAATTGCATACTTCCGATCCTGGGTTTAAACACCGTCCTTAAGGGTAGGGGATACCCAGTGGCGTACTCACTCAGCTTTTGGAAACTGGGGGGGGGGGGGGGGGGGGGGGACGATCATAGTTGTACCAACGAAAGGCATGATTTACTTACATTTTTTTTACAGACTCCCCAAAAAATCGTAAAACATGCAGTAAAACATGCACACATTTGTTTCCGTTAGCAGCTGAAATCTTGATAAGTGGGGTGGGGGGTAGCGATAGGTTGCGAGTTTACCTTTACCGACGGGCTTATTTCAGGGGAGGGGTACCCCCATCCCCCTGGGTATGCCACTGGGGATACCCCACTAAGTGAAGTGCACCGCGCCTTCATACCGTTAACTCAAAGTGTCTATAATTGGACAAAACGTATATAATTTGTGGTGTTCTGTGATGGGGAATTAGCTATTGTCTGTACACTGAATTATACATGTAGACCTCTTTTTAGACAAGGGACTTAAATACTGGACTAAAAATAGACTTAATTTATAGACAGTAAGCCCAATTGGTGCACTATTGTAAATTTCTCTCTACTACTGAGTGTGTTCAGTGAGTCGGTAAAATTGAATTTGGGTCTTGTATATCCCCCATTGATACAGATACTCCAATACTAAAGGTTTTTATCTTTCAGTTAACATCGATAGATAGGGTAAGCAATGCATCGATATCACGTAACGAAAGTGTGGTAAAGGATCATGTAAACATTACACGATAGAGCATGACGGTTCGGACAATTTTAAAAGTGGCAGTTTTAAATTGTCCGACGGCGAACCCGTTACACTCTTTAATTACATTTACTAGCGGAGGTGGCCTATGAATAGGTCATTGATTATCGGAAATCAATATTGGCGCGAAGCTTGAAAAGAGCTTCGCTGCACACTGTCATGGAGGAATACTAAGGAGTACTTACTCTTTTAGAATGCCGGGACCAGCATGGAGAAACGGCCAATGAAAAAAAATAACATCGTAGTTGAAGTCATCGTACATAGACCCTATCCTTTTCCCGAACAAAAACTGAACGTCGCGCACTTGTGATACCGCCCTCGCAAGAACTGCGGACAATCCAGTTAAGGTTTGAACTCTATAAGACTGCCACACCGTTCCGCCTAGAGTTAGCCTGCATTGTCGTGGCGTTTTAACATTACGTGTATAATTTGTATGACTGTTTCGGCGCGAGCCCGCAAGAGCGTATTAGTCTACGGGTGGGGGGGGGGGGGGGGGGGGGGGGGGGGGGGGGGGGGGGGGCGGTAACAAGTATTAAGAAAAGTTGGTTATGAAATGTGACCAGGTTATATTCGAAATATAGACTTCAAACGAGTGTATTTTGACGAAGACTAGATTTCGAATGCAAATTGTCACAATTTGTGAATTTATATAAAGGGGCCAAGGGCCGCCAGCTTCTGAGTGGCATATGTAATGGCAGCGGCCCCTACCATAATTTCTTAATGTTAAAATACCTTAGTGTTCGTGCCTTTATTTAAAGGATTTAAAAAACAGTTTCATCAGATATAGATATATGGCACCATTGAATCCGTTTACACCACACTTAAAGATAATAACGAAGCAATTAAATGTTAAGCATTTGATGTGGCGGCTAAATAGTAAAGACGAGACTTTTTTTAGCCACCAATATCTCAACAGCTAAATTGTCAGTCCTACCATGATATAAATTGTTGCAAATACAAATGAGTGCATTTATTCCTGTCGAGTCTCAGTTTCTTTTTGGCCGTACTAGCCTCTCCGCTCAACAACGTAGACGCCATTATTATTTAAATTAGACCAAATGGATATAAGACCAAGTGGAAATTTATAATTAATTATTAGACCAATTGGCATTAGACCAACTGTGTTTTTAACAAAGTGGTTATTTGACTAAATGGTTATTAGACCAATTGGATGTTAGACCAACTGACATTTAGCCCAACTTCAGGGGGGGGGGGGGGGTCTCACATTGATATGGTATACGTATGTGCCTACCTTTTGGGGTGCCTTTTCGCAAAAATTGGTATAGCGATGGGGTGGTTTTCATCACACACCAAAGCGCCCAATTGGCATAAATTGGGTGTATTTTGAGGCGTTTTTGGTAAAAAGCGCCCAATTTGTGCACAATTGGGTGCTTTTCTAACCAAATTGGTATATTATGGGTGGGAAATTGACCAAAAAATAGGTATAGAGAAAGTCACATTTTCGAAGTCCGGGAGGCACACCCACGTACGATTTTGGCGAAAGAACCCCCCCCCCCCCCCCCCCGGGCCCAACTTGTCTTACACCAATTTGGTATTAGACTAAATGGGTAGGCCTACTATTATTAGACAAAATGCTTTTAGACCTACATGTAGTGGCAAGTCACCCGCTGCACATGCTGCCGGTATACATGTAATGTACATTTTAATAAAATACATAAATACACGTTTCAATTCAACTTTCGCCTAGCCTATCCTTCAGCGTATTAAAATACCGCCTGTCCGCGTCAATTTTTTAGACTTATCCAAGTTTTACTCAGGCTTTATTTTAATACGCTGAAGGATAGGCTAGGCGAAAGTTGAATTGAAACGTGTATATTTATGTATTTTATTAGTGTAAAGTGTATGCGGGGTTTTATTTTATTTTCTTGTTTGTACGACTATTTGTTGGCGCTACTGCATAGCTAGCTATACACACCAGAAATGTTAAGTATCGACCGTAATCGACGCACACGTTTAGAAATTGAAGACAATTTAGAAAACTACAATGCAAGACCTTGTTCAAAGGCTAACCCCGCCCGGACGAAACGGTGATAAATTCCCAAGTCCTGTAGCCCCAGTTGGATATAGACTATCTCCACCAGTCCCCCAACGTCGGCCTCATTATCTTTTGTGCGCATGCGTTGGCCTTACAGCTTCGCGACCGTGCGCCATGTTTGGAGACTGGTGGATTCATTCTAAGTTGGATACGGACAAAACAACAGTTAACAGTTCAAGCCTTAACTGGATTGTCCGCAGTTCTTGCGAGGGCGGTATCACAAGTGCGCAACGTTCAAATTTTGTTCGGGGAAAAGATAGGGTCTATGTACGATGACTTTAACTACGATGTTATTTTTTCATTGGCCGTTTCTCCATGCTGGTCCCGGCATTTAGCCGGTCCCGTCTGTCTTAAAAATTGTTTCCATACGATTTGCACGTTGTATCGGAGTAACAGCCGAGAATCTCAGTAGCAGGGGCCTGACACTGTTTCCTCAGTGATCGTTGTTCAGCATACAGTTCGGACACGTTATTTTATAGTTCCAAAGTATACGGTGTCAGCGTTACAAGCGAGATTGAATTCGTAGTTCATTTTCGCACATGATAGTCACGGAAAGTATTCTAGCTCTAGTTCTCCCGTTTTATCGGCCAGAGACATTGTGGATTTGGTGAAATCGGGTATTGCGGAGGCTGTAGGTCAAATGCAGGCCGGTGTGTGGATACAAGAATCGAGCGAGTTTTAAAAGAGCAAAAGAAAGAAAGCGACAAGGCTCTGATCGCAGTTGAATCCCTGAAGCGGTCGGCTAAGTTGGAATTTCGCTTCAAAGGAAATCGTGCCCAATTTGAATTTAATGAGTCGATTCATAAGCAGTTGGAAGTCGCTCGTTCTTGCTTGGAAGAAGGTTCTGTAGTTAGGGAGTGTTCATTATTTACGCCAGGGGGGAATGGAGGATTTCAGTGTTTTTGAACCCTTTTTTTCCAAGTTCCCCCCATCTCAAGTTTTCAAAATTTCAGATTCCCCCCTGACTAGTAGAAATAAAATTCATGTTCCCCCCAAAAAAAATATTTTCAATTTATGCAATTCATAAATTGGTCATTATCCATGAATATGAACCGCACATCAAATATTGTTTGATGGTCAAGAAATGATAGACATCAATGATATCAAGGGCTATATAGTGTCAGAAGGATCTGCATTTTGAGCCAAAATGATCCAAATACACTGAGAACAATTTGGTCACAAAAGGCCTGGATGTTTTTGTCTGGCTCAACATGTATACAGTGTATATGCAAATCAAATGAAAATGCATTTTCACAGAATCACAAGTGCTACCGCAAGCATATAACGGACATCAAATGCAGCGCCCACTAGCGACCAGCTGAACAATAGGAATCGAACCACAGCTAAACATCAATGGTCGCTTGCTCTGATGTCAATTGTTTAAAGCTAACTATTGGGAGTCAATATATTAGAAAATTGACATATCAAAGTTGTTGTTTAATGGTATGGATGTAATGAATATTAGTCAAACTCCTATTATGGATAAGATGAGAGCCAAATGCCATTCCCCTGCAACATAACAGATCGATACAGATGAGTGAAAATTAATGTGTCGCAAAAAATTAAAAAATTCAACAAAAATTAAAAATGTTTGCAACTTTCATTTCAAGATTTCTCTGTAATTTATGCATTACAGAGAATGATTTCCGTTCATAATAATGATTTATGTATCAAGGAATATTTTGATAGCTTACTTATTGAAATTGATTCTATAAATCGTCTAATATCAATGCTCCCGTAAGTCCCAAAATATAAATAATTTAGTTGTCCACGGTCAGTCCTTATATTTGGTCATATCTAAAACAGTTTTAGTGAGTTCACACGCTCACCATAGGCCGGTGAACAATGATGCAATAACGAAACACACTAATACAACAACAAATGAATTTCAACACATTTCCCAATCGACACTGCTTTATCAACGGCTAATAATTGGCGTTTGAACTCACGTCAACTTAGCATAATCACACGCTACTACACATGAATGCTTTCATTGCACACTGCTCAATCGGTACGTCCAATCCGGCGCCCTGCACAATACAGGTATATCGTCTCAGATGTTCATCGGTTAAGCATGAGCGGGTAATTTGACTATGAATAAGGTATATACGAGGTTTTAGAACTGACGGAAAATAAGATAGGAATGTCGAGGACAACCAATCAATATTTTATTATTGGCCTAACTGCTGGTTGGAAAATTCAGTCATGGATGATTAGAAAGCTGTCACTTGGAGGCGCTGTATTTCATGTCCATATTCTACCACTTGTGGAATGCGATTAAAGCAAAAACCCAAAGCTAAGGCAAAAAAAAAAAGTTGTTTGTTTGTCCACGTCCGACCGACCGTGTACCTAGGTGCCGACCGTATTACTTTTTATTTTCGATACATTTTTGAGCAATTTGAATGGCCAAACGGACCGTTTTATTCCTTATTTCGTATGATATCGTCAATCTGGTATTTGCAACATCATCCCCAATTCGCAATCCCGTGTAACATGATGTTTACTGCATGAACTTGGCACCCGCGGCCCGCGGGGACTATTAAAATGACTAAATGAAAATCAGTGATCGCACGTGCAAGTGATGTCATTTTTATACTAAAAACGCAGTGTGAGAAAATATGAAAAATCTAGTTACGGTTAATATTTGTTCCCAAAATGTTGCTCAACGGCATGAATATTAATTTCAACATAGTATATAACAATTTTTGGGGTAGTTAGTACAGGGAAATAGGTTTAGCAATACTTTCACGTATATATTTCTAGCAAAACTTCAACACAATGTTATTTCACATTGTGTAACATTCAGTCACAATGGCGGCGTTCTACTACGGTATCTGCGCGCAATGCAACAAAAATAATATTTGATCGAGTTTGTAGTGTTGCAACCAATGCGACAGTATTGGAACTTTAAATTGACAATCTGCCCCAGCAGGAGAAAGAGATCAAAATCAGCAGTGTGAAGAGTAAAGCAACTAAAATGTCGCAAACTTATGAAAAGTGAGGTGTTTTGGTGTGTGTTTGGACTTTAATTCACAGTATACATGCCGATTCCCAAATACAATATCCGTATTAAAAAATATTTAAAATAAAAAAAAATCCGACCTACCGACCCTACCTTTTGAGGACCCTCTATGGACAAACAAACACCTTTTTGTTGTTGGCCTAAGTAAGCAACACCTGCTCACGCGTATGTATCCCACCAACTTCCAATAAACTTCAAACGTTCTTATGTCCTTCGCATGCCTCCCCTCCCGCCTTGTTGTACCGCCCCCTCCTCCCAACCCTTTTCTTTTTGCTTTTTCGTTTTTCCTCCAGTGGCGTAACTACAGGCTGTATCAAAATGATTTGTACTCTGATATGTTCCATTTTCAAAAAAGCATTACAAATATAAAATCTCTGATAAATACAATATTTTTGATTTAATAAATAGGGAATTATGTCAACTTATTGATCTGATAATCTGAAGATAATTGGCTGTTGTTTCTGACCGCTATTGTCATTCAAATGAAGATCGACGTAATCATGGTTTTACTCGCAGCAACGCAAATTTAATAGGTTCACTGCACAAACTCTTTATAAGTAGTGAATATATGAGTGCAGTCAGGAGGAACTTTGAATTGTGCGCTTCAGATCTAACGTTTCGATGAAAATGATAAAAACACCAATATTCCTTTAAAAGCTTGTAAATTCTGAGAAAAATGTTCGATTGTCGTAAATCAAAATTCTTAGAAAAGATGAAACTTCAATAATTTTGCATATAGAAGCAAAATGGTCTAAATGGTTCGTAACATATCAAAAAAAATTCTGAAAAACTGATCAGACCACGGTACAAATCTTTTTGATACAGCCTGTAGGTTTGATATTTGGGGGGGGGGGGCGAGGGCTGGAATTAAAGCGACAAGATTGTTGTTACTAAAGTAATGCGCGCGTATTGCGCGAACATTTTAAACTTAACACTTATTTTGGCTATGATTGAAATACATTTTGGCTCTAAACAAGGTTGTACCCAACAATATTGTATTTGGAGGACACATGCGCGCGTAGCGCTCCAATTTAAAAAAAAATTAAAATTCGTGTTCCCCCCTTAGTTAATCAAAAGAATTCGTGTTCCCCCCTGTCTCTACAGATTTTTTTTTCGTGTTCCCCCCTTAATTCCTCCATCCACCCCTCCCCGGCATAAATAATGAACACCCCTTAGTGCTACCGACGGTGTTGATTCAGTAGACCCTATTACAAGAATTGGCCAAGAGAAACAAATTGATTCGTCTGGCTGACAAATCGGAAGGAGGTAAGAATATGTTTATAACAATGTTAATTTTATTAACGTATGTTTGTATATTATCGTTATTTACGGCCATATTAAGACGCTTGTCGCATTTACAAGATATTTTAATCTGTAGGTTATTGTGTGAGTTATTATGCATTATAATTCGCTAAACTTATATTACACGGGTTTAAAGGTAAGAGAGCCTTTCGATTCATATTTTTCGTGAGATTGATGTTTTCGCATATTGCAGTAAGTTTTTTATTCGATTTTCAATGTTAGCTATATGTTAACATTACTATTCATTCGCCCGAGTTAGGGCGGTCTGCCGTCCGACGTTTGCTTACGAACGATATTCCCCACATTGATACACTGTGTTAATATTATGTCTAATATTGTAAGTATATGATCCTATGTAGTAGGCACAGTAGGAAATTGTTTATTTCCGATTGAACCTGCGAATTAGGAAATAACCTACAATCATGTTCAAAACTGTTGGGACACTTCCTGCATGTCCTGTGGAACGGTGGTCCCTCCCCCTAAACTCAATGTTGGTCCATATAAAAGCATCGTCCAGCAACGGGCTGTGTTATATATATCAGCCCCAACATTGATAATATATATATACTACCGCCCAGAACTGCTTGCGCAGTGTTTAAACATAGTATTGATTGGGGGATGGCAGCTTTACATAAAATAGTTTTGACTATATCATACTTTCAACTGACAGCTTTTTACTCATTTTAGAAGCTATTTCATGCGCACGTGTATTATAGTGTCCCAACAGGTTTTGAACAAGATTGTAGGCTATTATGAATTCCCGTCGTATAAGCCTATCTCACACTCATTCATTACGGATATCGCGTAATGTCGCGAAACGTATATTCCTCGACTCGATTTCGGTACGCCAGACGATTTGTAACACGATGGTGACACGAACGGACGTACATTTTGAATCTCCGTTAGGCTGTTAGGTTTCTATGTAAAAATGGATTTTTATTAAAGTATGACCGGAGCAAATTCTTCACACGTTGGAACTTAATTATTTCACCCTAAAACCGCTGGCGTTGGATAACCGACTCCAGGGTCAGTATCATCTTTTGATTTTAATCCGTCGTTAACCGTTCGTTAATCGTTAACCGTTCGTTAATCGTTAACCGTTCGTGAACCGTTACCGTCTATAATTCGCTTGATCACGTAGCTCATGTCCAGCATCGTCTGCGTTGCGCGATATCGATGTTACCCCATCACCGGCAGGAAGGCGCCAACTATCGGGTAATAACGGTGAATCACCAATCACCAGGGACCGATGTTGGTACATTTCCATGTTCCAGTATCGGTCAATTATCGCCCGATACTGGAACATTAAATCGTTACAGTATTGTTTACCAAAGTTCATCTACAAGGACGAGAAATACTGGAACAAAACGTTCCAGAATCGACCGATACTATACAACATGTTATGTTCCAGTACTCGGGCAAAACTCGGACACTCACGACGTTCCGGTATTGGTCGATACTCGAAGACATAATATGTTCCAGTATTGGTCAATTATTTTTGTTGGTCAATTTTGCGCGTGCACTGTATCGAGCGATGGTATACCAGTATTTAGGAACTAAGGAACTTTTCCGCTGTTGTTAAATACATGGTTGAAATCAGTGGCGGATACAGGGGGCGCGCGCCCCCGTAAAATTTGACAATATACCTTTTTCAGAGGCATAGGTAGGTTCCGTCGGTACATTTGCCACTTGTACCATGCGATTTTTTTTGCCGGTTTGGGGACAACCACATCGCTATCCCCACCCCCACTTAGCAGAATTTAACGAGCTGACGGCCCAAAAAATTACCTTTTATGAATTTTTTTTTGGTACCTATGATTAAAAAAACCTTGGCCAGCCCCCCGTAAATTTTAATCCTGGATCCGCCAGCATCACTTGGCATCCTTTGAACATTACCTTGACCAACAGGCTTGAGTCAACGCAGCGGTTTGCTTCTAGAGCTATCCTCCAATCCTGGAATCTTTCCCACAAAGATCTCCTTCTGGACTCTAAACTCCCTCCCCTGTCAAGGCGTCGTGATACTGCTGTTCTTTGCCATCTTTTCAAGATCTTAAACCACCTTTGTTCGTCTCCTAATCCGTACAAGCCCCATCCCAGACCCAATCTTCGCAACCTCAACAGCTGTGCCCTTTATCCCCCTTTCTGCAGACTTTCTCTCTCCAAAATGTCTTTCTATCCTTTTGCTCCCACTTTGTGGAACTATCTCCCTGATGTTGTTGTCAAGAGTACTACATCCTTCAAGACTGCTGTTTGCCACCATCTCCTGTAGCCAGTTCCATTTGTTTCATCCGTCTGGTCCCTTTTTGTTTTTCCCTTTCATTTGTCTTGTTCCCCTTTTGTGATTTTTTTTTTTGTCTGTCCCTTTTTATTTATTTTTGTTGTTCGGGCATCCCTTTAATTTAGTGCTTGTCACAATTGGGTTTGTCCTGGCTCTTCAGCCTATTGTTATAAATAAAAATAAATAAATCGTTGATTAACCAAGCGGAACTTTTAATAAGATGATATCACTGTTAAACTGGGCTGTTAAATAACATCACTGGGAATCCCTTGATTCGACTGATATATCCAGGATATATTTGGTACATTACATAATCATACAAATATATATTACGTCATCGATTACATGATGGACTTCTTGATTGTTCCAGCGCCGGAGGAGGGTGAATTGAAATCGCGGTAACCCAGCTCAGAGGCTGAACAGGGAGCTTATATAATGGGAGAGGTCACTCCTCCGACAAAATTTCGCCTACTAAAACCAAATTCACGGGTGAAGGTTTTGTAGTGGGCGCACTATCACGGTCGTAGCAAACCAGACGACCTAAGACGTGGTTGATTTTATCGGCTCAAAACACGATTTGTGGCACAAAAATAGTACATCAATGGTAAAAAAAAGCTGATTGTGATTTAGATTAAAACTGATTTGCTTTGATGATGGCAGAATTTAGTTCTTATATGACACGAAACATTCAGAATTTGTTATTTGAAATTAATTTACGTAGAACAAAATACGAATTTTAAATTGTGGATGGCATCGTCTGGCAGTGACAGAGGAGGGGCCGGTGTTATTTGCATTTTATGAATATTGTAATCTGATCAGTTGGGAATGACGCCGGATCGCGACGATCACATCGTGTGAGATCATGAATAGTCATCATTCACAACGAATGATTGACAGTTTACGCTGTAACTTCTGGGTGAAGGATTGAAAGAGTGCGCTATCACTGAACCAGTGCCACCGGCCCGACTGAACCAAATCTCAACAATGGGAAGATAAGAGAGACATACACCTGGGCTGAATCGCCCTGACGTGGTGTTCTTTGATTGGTCAATAGTATAACGTATAATGTCAAAAAGACGTACATGTTACCTTATACGATTAAATGTTCCACGGTATCGGGCGATACTGGAACACAGTCATGTACCGGTATTTTTCAATACTAGGACAAACATTTCGACCGATACTATACTGGAATAAATCGAGCGTATCAGTATCGCTCGAAACTAAACACAATTTAGTGTTCCAGTTGACCGATACTGGAACAATAAACATTGTATACCAGTATCGAGCGATACTGGCAACTTTTATGTTCCAGTATAATTGAACGATACTGTTATACCAGTATCGACGTAGAGTACACTGTTTTCCGATTATAGCATATGTGGTATCAACAAGGGATGTTCAACCCTTTTTAATTGCAAATGCAACTATCAAAGAAATTCTGTTGAAACCGAAAAACAACTACACAACGATGCCGAGTTAATTACCCTACATACACGAAACAGATATTCAATTCAATCAATAACTCTTGTCATGGGATAGTAAACACTTCACAATAAGAAAGTATCCATTTTTTTCGAGGCACACTGTCTTTAATTCGTAGGACCCTAATTAAATATAACAAGTGAGGAAGAACAGGCATTTCCTCCCGCGCACTTCATGTATCACAATAGCACCGATATTGATGAAGCAGTGGTCATTTGAATAACAAATGACGCAGTTTCCATTGTTGAACTTTCTCCCTATACCCATGAAAAGAGCTTTAACAAAACAGTAAATCTAAAGTGTATCTCTCCGAATTTTAGTCCGAACGGTGGCTATCGTAGTGCAAGAAAGTCGCCATTTTGAATTGTAGTCTGCAACTAATTTACGCGCTTGCGCAGTAGTTCACATAGCCGGCTTATTTGCTCAATTGACGCGAAGCACTCTGGGATAGTGAAAACGGACAAAATTTGGATGCGAAATTAATTATCCCTGGCGTGCTCATCTCCCAAATTCACCGTGCAGGCGCCAGATGAGCATGTCAATTTGTCACTAGATGAGCATGCCAAGCATGCTCATGGCAAGCCATAGGTGAACAGTACGCAGTATTGATGGCTCCGAGTGCCACTTGGCACCACACAGAAGACGAATGGGTTTATTTTTCAAACGGGTTCCGCCAAATAAAGCTGTCGGGGGCCTGTCAGTGATGCTATAAATGTTGATTTGTGAAGGAGCCAACGACCTTTATAATTGACATGGTCCACCCGTCTCACATCACGCAAAATGACGCCCCTTTGCATACGTTTGGCAACATCGTAAAGTGACAGTTACCCCTGGTTTGCGGATACCCCGGAAGTAAGAAATGCAAATTCACATTTCGTAAAAACTATAAACTAAGCAAAAACTAAAAGAATTTCGTCGGCCATGATGGTTTTAATTAGTAAATAATGGTTTAATTATGAACAAACTTTTAAATATTTATACCGACTTCAAATCCGTTGAGGAAGTGCAGGGGGGGGGGGGGGGGGGGGGTGATTTCGGTTTCCGAGGGTGAGCGCAAGCGTTCATGGGACACAGTGTGATTTAGGCCATCGGGTGCATTTTACGTGAATTGTACATGTAATATATAATATATACGAGGGTCATTCAATACGTTCTACCTCCTCACTCACAACATCGCTAATATGAATGTCAGCCTCGTGACACGTGTCATGATAATAGCTCTGAATCATAGCTACACATTTATAGTAAGTGATAATTTATATCTGTTTTACTTTTATTATGGTGCGATAAAAGCCAGAGAGAGCTTTTAGACAACGGACACGGAAAATGACGGCCCTTAAGATAAATACATGGTCTTTTTTTCGTTTTCTCTCCGTATTCTATGGTTAGATATAACAGCTCGATTTAAATGTTAAACATAGAAAACAATGGATGATTTCTGATTATAATACTGTATTATCATGTATAAATCAGATTGTAGACATTATGAACCTTTGTAGGCTTGTAAATAGTATAATATCAACTCAAATGTATTGATACGTCTTTTGCATACTGGCATACTGCTATTCAGTCAAATTTCCGTTTTCACAAGTCAAGCCACAGTGATGCCTCGAATGTTTAATCTTAACATGATAGTCACTTTATGAGTTTTCCTTATATGCAACCTTCAGAACAGTCAATTAGGTAATCAGTGGTAGAATATTATCTCTTCAAGAGACTTAAAATCTATCCATTTAGACCTGTATATTGAAAAGCAAATATGAATTTTGCAGCGGTTCTCTAGGGTAAGGTTAAGACTAATGGCTATCCTGGTCTGATTTTGGCTAATTTGAGGGCATTTTCCCACAAGAAATCAGTCACTTTTATTGATTACGGTCTGTTTAAGAGATATCTGTAATTTAGAACGGTTTTAATTGACCAATAGTAAGTTTGTCTCTTGGAATTGGCCGAATGAATAGCACTCAGGAGATATTTTGCTGTTTTTTATCCGTTTCCGTCGCACTAAATGGACCTTTGGTTTCTACTGCCTATCCAGAAAAGTACAACGAGTACTCAGACCAATCTACTATGAATATGTAGCTGAGATTCAAAGCTGCAATTGTGGAATATTTCATACTACAGGCTAATATAATACTAAATGTATGAGGTAGGAGGTAGAACTTATTGAATGACCCTCGTAGATAACAAACATACCGTTGCTACCGCTTTCGAAGCCAATAAGTCTTCAGAAGACAACACCGTAAGCTATATTAGTGAAGATTTAGATAACTGTCACGATAGTCATCGAGATAATGATTGCTAGTTGAAGATACCTAAACACAAATAATACAGAAGGAATCATTGGAATACAATAAACCGAATCAGGGATAATATTTAGCAGAGCGGTTTCCTTTGGTTTTAACATGTTATTATGTGATATTTGGACGTCAACCGTCAATACGTGTCTTATTGGTTATTTGGTGAAGCTGGGGTGTATGGTACGGAAAAGTATCATACTGGATGACGCCGAAAGTATGGCTTTGCACTGACAGTACAATAATGTCATGGAATCTTCCAAATCGGGAACCTTCAAAATGCTTCGATCATTTGTGCGCCCTCTAACTTCAGTTTTCCTGTACATGTGCATAGCAGTGTTGTAAGAAGACGAACAAACCCTGTCCTAACGGGGGTGAGCGTTGGCAGGTTTAATAGCCGAGTGGTAGTGACGCGGCGCGATGATCGGATGGTCCGGCGGGTCGAATCCCAGGGATTTCGTGGCTATTATTTGGTTTAAAAATTCATACTTTGTCCCCCTCCCCCGGTTTCCACACCGTAAAGACATAGCTTGGCTGGTTAAGGCTAATACATTTTTTGTTTTAATAGTGCAGCTGGCAGCCTGTAGTACAAACCGTCAGACAATGCTGGATGGTCTGACATGTTCTGTTATTCACTAGATAGTGGTAGGATCTTGGATTTGTAGATCTCCTTGGTGTTTTAAAGGGTGGAAATAAGTAAATTACAGGGCAGTTTTATTTATTAGTTGGGCAAATTAAGATGAAAAAGAAAATCTAAAAAAACAAAAACCTGGGGTTTTAAATTTAATGTTATGGGTCGGTTGTGGTTGGGCAAACAAACCTTTTTTAGGCCTGACCGAAGGTCGAGGAAAAATAGTCCCACGGTCTCCGGTTACCGAGGGGATCAATTTTGCACCGTTTCCCAAATATAGAGCAGTAAATATTTATTTTATATAACATATACAAATATTTCTGTCATTTGAAATAGGCCTATACTTGATAAATAATGATAATAGACCTAGGCCTACTCAATGTATCAATCAAGTCAAGGTCAATTACCACGATCGCGAGCAGGGAAAAGTTTTCCCATAAAAGGTATTACATACCGCATACATAGATTCCTGTCATTTGATTGGTTAAAAGTGAGGGGAAAATTAAACTATGCCTTCAATTTCAATATGACGTCATGAAAAACAACTATGCCCGGGCATAGTCTTTTTGATGACGTCACACCCCATGGTTCACGAGTCAAGCGATTCGAATTCCGCGACCCGTTTGAAATATCCAAATCGACCCGATTGACGAAACATAATAATACGGCGAACAATTTCGTTTTGAACACCCTGTATTTACGCGGTGATTGACAGCTGACCTTTGACATTTCGCATTTATTCGTCTGGATTCGTCTGCAGCGTAAAGTTTGTTTACAATTTTCCATGATCAGTTTCGCATTGTTGTACCGTTCTAAGATGACTTCAAAATAACAGATTGATCGCTCTGTGTGGCTGTCCCACCTTGTTTGGACTTGGTCCTGATGGGAGTGTTCTGGTTGGCAGTCAGTGGTCTCCTTTTCTCAGGTTGTATTTTTAATTTATTTTTAATTTTTCCATTATTTATTTATTTATTCATATTTTTAAATTCCACATACCCTCCCTTTTGTCAGCAATTTTTGCCTGCTTTTTCAGCTCAGCCTGCTCCCTTGAACTCCACAAAGTTCATTCTAGGTCATCCTACTTACTTCTATTATGATGCGGTCATGCATTTGCCTCTTTACATTTCAACAAACTTGAAGTGATCTGTTTATGGTTTACTTATAACCTGCTAACTTTCTTTACAGTTCATATACTTATCTCTTTATGCATAATTTGTAATCCTCTTGGCCTCCTTCTTACTTTTTGCCACTATTTTATTCTTTGCAGTATGTCTCTCTATCTCAAGGGAACAACAACTGCCCTAGTGTGTTTCACATACCTGTGTGCACTCTGACTTTCTTTAAGCTTGACTTGTATTTTGCTCAATAGCATATACTTTTGTCTTGCTCTCTACTAAACTTGATAAAGACTGGTATATCCAGTCGAAACGTCGTTATTCTCCAATTCTCCACTCCCCTTTTTTCATCCCCACTTTCAGTTGGGATAAGTTTCACCTTATTACATAAAATAAACAGCTCTGGTTGCCTTTGTTAATGAAGAAGGTAGATATGATGGATTCCGCTATAGCCTTAATGCAAATTGTCAAGTGAAATCCTGTTAGAATCGCTACGGTAAGAATATACAGTGACAAACCTTCCAAATTCGGAATTCGATATTTTTGTCCGATTCTACTTTAGGCAACAGAACGGCCCGCAGAACGGTTTGGTCTCGTGTATTTCATTTCATGAAGCTTTGGTTGGCCTAAGGTGAATAAGTTGAAAGAAACTGTTCTTTTAACCAATCAAATGACAACAATCTATATAATTATTTGGTATATAAATCAAATATTCGCTGCTTTCATTCGGGTCACGGTTCAAATGATGCCTCAATGATAGGCTCTCGGTGATCTCGAAACCAGACTATGCCCCTTGGCTAACGCCTCGGGGCATAGTCTGGTTTCGCCAGATCGCATTGGGCCTATAATTTGAATCATGCCCATCATTGCAGTCAATATTTGTATACTATTTCCCTCGCAGCTTCTCATCACAGGGTCATAGTACTTTTTACGGGAACTTTTTTCCCTCCAGTGAAATAGTAGGGAAATAGTCAAAATATTTCATGTCACATGATGTAGTATCCACCAATCAAATGACAGGAATATTTTCATGTGTTATAATAATACGAAATAATTCACATAAATATTTACAGCTACAAGTACCCTATCACGCACGGCCGCCGTTAACCATGTTAACTCTCCATAAAATCTATAACTTTCGTCCCGGCGAAATTGTCGATTCCTTCAGCGGGGTTTATGCAAAATACTAGGAGATGGGTCATGTGCGTAATTGTTGGAACCAAGGGCTAGGATTAGGGTTAGGGTTTGTGTTGGAACAGTGTTGTTAAATAATGTTTGCAATATTTTGTGTATTTTGCGTTTTTCAAAGGATTATATGTGATGTATTTTCCTATTTTATGGTTAAGCTAAATATTCTACTAATTTTAAACTGTGTATGTTTGTGAGTATAGGCCCTTTTTTAAAGTGGGTGATTGGCATGTAAGCGTATCATCTTGGCATTGTATTGCGTGCTCTTGCTTGTGTGTACGATACAAATTTAGTGTGGGTGCTGGGGTGTACGTGAAGGGGGGAGTGGTTTACATTCCAACTGCAGACACACCTGCAACCGAGGACGTCCTCGGTGTCTTGATACATGGAAAGTATTGCAAACAACATAAGAAACGCTATCTAAACGAGGTCCTCTTTGGTGATGTTCTCCCCCATACACCCTTTAGGCCTCTGTGCTGTTGGATAGCACACAGTCTACTTCGCGGTTTGTCACCCACTTTGTCGTCAATAGAATTAGGCGGAGCTAATCGTGTGTTTGGGTACACGGTAGATTAGCTATTTGAGCAAAGACGCTCCGCTCGGCCTCCCGCCTTCGGTGTTCGACAGGTCGACAGGTAATTTTGCGAGGTGTCTTTGACAAAGACTAATTAATTATACGACGTGTGAACACAGTGTCACGAGTATATTGGATTCGTTAGCTTAAATCTGGTAAAATTGGCTCCGAATAGAAAGCAGCAAGTGTTATGTAGTGATTTGTCTGTTACAACCTTCCATTTTTTGTCAGTCCCGACCCCTTTTCCGGAAAAGTAAGGCAATTGGAGACCCACAAAATGGATATGTGCTGTGTTAGATTGACATCCAGTGCTGCGGGCATCATGCGGTCAAAAATATGTTGAAAAACTTGTGTTTTGACGTGTTTTTATTGACTTGCAATGTATTGTGGGATCATACCTAAGCCTGCTCTGGGTCGAATTCTGTTTGAGCCAAATCAGCCAATCATAACCACTCTTCAGCAGATGTGAGAGTTATATTCTGGTGAGCATGGAAACACATTTATCATGTTTATAGTTGAATGTATAGTTGGAGTTATAGTGAATATGATGTTTATGATATTAACCTTTTTATTTTGGGCGAAAAGTAATCAAACGATTGATCAAACTATTTAATGAAATAAGAGGCATAAAGCAGTATACATTTGTGAAAATAAAAACGGTGTCAGTGATCAGTCAGCCAATACAAGCTAGGTGACTAGTACCGTATATCATAGTTTCCAACCACTTTTTCGACAACTCGCACTATGCAACTCTAGAATATGTGGGCTAAAATCATCTATCAACGTTATCCATTATAAACAGGTGAAATTGATCATGTTGACAAGGCTGGGTGTTCAAACGACTTGAATGTTTCGAATTATATTAAGGTAGTGTAAAACGACTAAATTTCGCTAGCAATTTAATTTCGCTAGGAGATCCAATTCGCTAAATTAGATTGCTACCAGTTATATTTTTATAATAGTTATATATAGGAAGATGGTACAAATCAAATTGCCGCAAAAGGTTGGTCTAATGCTAATTGGCTAAATTAAGTTGCCGTGAAATTAAGTTGAATTACAGTATAACTTGAGTCTTAGATTTCAGGTACAGTAGCAACTGAGATGACCTATACCAAGGTTTGTTGGAATCCCTTGTGATGTGAATAGACATACGCCATACGGAAACTATAGCTGCCTAGGGTATGGACTTTAGTGTTGTCATAGACGGTGGCTGAAATGATATGAGAAGAAAATGGCAGGGTGAAATTGTAATTGTTGCATTAGGTATCTCCCTGTCCCTCCCCCAATGCCAGGGAAGGGTAAAACTAGAATCGGTCATTCACGGTAGTCTTTTACACTGATTTCGAACGGCTCATGTGTATTAGATTACCGCGAGTGACCGAGTCCAGTTCTAGGATTTCTCCCCCGATATTACGTATAGGCCTGTAGGATATATCATTGACAAGATTTTAAACACTCAACCCAGAAGTGTTGATTGATTGATATTGATTGATTGTTGATTGATTTTGATTGATTTTGATTGATTGAATGAATGATTGAATGATTGATTGAATGATTGATATTGATTGATATTGATCGATATTGATTGATATTGATTGGTATTGATTGGCATTGATTGATATTGATTGGTATTAATTGATATTGATTGATATTGATTAATATAGATTGATATTGATTGATTGATATATTGATTGATATGTTGATTGATTGTTATGCTGACTGATTGATATATTGATTGATATATTGATTGATTGATGTATTGATTGATTGATGTATTGATTGATTGATATATTTTTGTATTGATGGATTGATGGATTGATGTATTGATTGATTGATATATTGATTGATTGATTGATGTATTGATTGATGGATTGATGTATTGATTGATTGATTTTATCACTCCTTCTAAAATACATATTTTTAAAAATCCATTCTTTACAATTGGTATGTACATGAACATGTATATCTACTTAACCCGCACGTCGTATACGGTTCCGATAGGATCCTATTGCGTCATGTAACTAGCTCAAACCACAAATCGCGTAAGCCGAGAACCGCGCAATCTAGTATTGTACATGAACACGTATATGGAAGCATAAGTGTGTCATTTCCGCCTTAACCCCAGATAAGGGACCTAAACCCCAGATAAGGCCCGCCTTATCTGGGTTAAGGCGGGAAATGACACACTTGTGCTGCATTTGTGTATCATAGGAGCGTTAACCCCAGATAAGGCGGCCTTATCTGGGGTTTACGATCCTTATCTGGGGATAAGGATCGTTAACCCCAGATAAGGCGCCTTATCCCTAGTTAACGTTCCTTATCTGGGGATAAGGATCGTTAACCCCAGATAAGGCCCGCCTTATCTGGGGTTTAGGTCCCTTATCTGGGGTTAAGGCGGAAATGACACACTTATGCTTCCATAAGCGTTAACTCCAGATAAGGCGGCCTTATCTGGGGTTTACGATCCTTATCTGGGGATAAGGATCGTTAACCCCAGATAAGGCGCCTTATCCCTAGTTAACGATCCTTATCTGGGGATAAGGATCGTTAACCCCAGATAAGGCCGCCTTATCTGGGGTTAAGGAGCGTTAACTAGGGATAAGGCACCTTATCTGGGGTTAACGATCCTTATCCCTAGATAAGCATCGTTAACCCCAGATAAGGCCGCCTTATCTGGGGTTTACGATCCTTAACCCTAGATAAGGATCGTTAACCCCAGATAAGGCGCCTTATCCCTAGTTTACGCTCCTTATCTGGGGATAAGGATCGTTAACCCCAGATAAGGCTGCCTTATCTGGGGTTTACGATCCTTATCTAGGGATAAGGATCGTTAACCCCAGATAAGGCGCCTTATCCCTAGTTAACGCTCCTTATCTGGGGATAAGGATCGTTAACCCCAGATAAGGTCCGCCTTATCTGAGGTTAAGGCGGGAAATGACACACTTGTGCTGCATTTGTGTATCATAGGAGCGTTAACCCCAGATAAGGCGGCCTTATCTGGGGTTTACGATACTTATCTGGGGATAAGGATCGTTAACCCCAGATAAGGCGCCTTATCCCTAGTTAACGATCCTTATCTGGGGATAAGGATCGTTAACCCCAGATAAGGCCGCCTTATCTGGGGTTAACGATCCTTATCTAGGGATAAGGATTGTTAACCCCAGATAAGGTGCCTTATCCCTAGTTTACGCTCCTTATCTGGGGATAAGCATCGTTAACCCCAGATAAGGCCGCCTTATCTGGGGTTAACGATCCTTATCTAGGGATAAGGATTGTTAACCCCAGATAAGGTGCCTTATCCCTAGTTTACGCTCCTTATCTGGGGATAAGCATCGTTAACCCCAGATAAGGCCGCCTTATCTGGGGTTTACGATCCTTATCCCTAGATAAGGATCGTTAACCCCAGATAAGGCGCCTTATCCCTAGTTTACGCTCCTTATCTGGGGATAAGGATCGTTAACCCCAGATAAGGCTGCCTTATCTGGGGTTTACGATCCTTATCTAGGGATAAGGATCGTTAACCCCAGATAAGGCGCCTTATCCCTAGTTAACGTTCCTTATCTGGGGATAAGGATCGTTAACCCCAGATAAGGCCCGCCTTATCTGGGGTTTAGGTCCCTTATCTGGGGTTAAGGCGGAAATGACACACTTATGCTTCCATACACGTACGGTTTCCAAGCGCGGGCTGCAGCTGCGCTTTGTAGCTCTGGTTCTGACCAGCACTGTTTCTGGATGTGTGTCTCAGGACTTGAATTCAGGACAAGCGGGGCAGGCAGATTCGCACAAATATCCATAATACAGTTTAGTTAAGGCCCCGAAACGTTTTTAGTCGTTCAATTATATTGTAATTAAAAAGTGTTCCATGTCGACCCAATCGCCTTTACATTCATTCCTTTGCCCGTTGCGACGAGGAAGAAAAAACTCTCGACGGATTGTCGTACTTCCTATTCTCAGATTAGGCCTAAAAAAAAAAAGGTTTGATTGGCGTAACATGACCAAAAACAAATAGGGTAGGTCGGTCGGGATTTTTGTTTTATTTTAATAATTTGTTTTATTTTTCAAATCACCTACTTTTGAACACTTGAAAGACAGCAGTACACACAAATCATAGCTCTAGCGTATTTAATTGCCGGGCAAAAATGTATCGTTGTGTTCAACAATATATCATTTCGATGGGGACTTAAAATAGCCGAAATTGAAAGCAAACAGTCAAAAACTTTAATACTTTGTTCAATTTTTATAAATATATATATATATATTTTTTTTTTCCCCCCTCAAAATAACAAAAAATATTCAGGGTCGGCGATGTATTTAGGGTCGGTCGGGTTACGCCAATCAAACCCTTTTTTTTTTAAGGCCTTAGCATCCCGTCGGTTTCTCGTAATTTCTCGCCATTGCCAATATCAATTACAGCCCGCTATTGGTCAAATTCTCGATAGTGGACACATTTTCTTTACTGAGTAGTTTACTAAATATCTGCCGACCACTAACATTTCCCTTTTGTAAAGTAACGGCACTATGAGGGGGAGGGGCTGCAAGTCATGACATTTGGTCTCCCCTCCCCCAATTCAGCACAACCCCCACTCCATTTTGTCCCAAACACTCTTGAACACTTTGGGGGATAAAACTAGCCTAATTGGTCGGAAATGTCTAAATCAGAGCAAATTTAGGCAAGTTTCACACAAAGTTAAAATATTTCTGCGCATTTTACGTCCCCCCCCTCCCAATTTTTTTTTCTTGCCCCCAATTAAATAATATATTTTCTTTTTGATCATGACATTTTTCATCAATTTCATGTAAGGGCCAAAGTTTAGTTGGGCTTTAGTTATGATAATTCAGAAACATAATCTGTTGAAATTTCGTACGTTCAGTTTATTTTCCTTGATTTGATTAAAATATGCATTTAAATACTGTAGAAAGTTATTTATTTTTTTGGAACAACAAAGCTTGATTTAGTAAAAAAGAAATAAACCACAATACCAAATCTAAAATTGAACTTGAAGCGATCACGTACGACCCTGTCTGAAAGCGCACAACGTGAACAGTACGCTTAAGCGAACACTGCAACCAATCGACGCTAAGGGAGCGGGCATTATTTACGCCAGGGGGGGGGGGGAATGGAGGAGTTAAGGGGGGAACGCGAAAAAAAATCTATACAGACAGGGGGGAACGCGAATATTTAAAAATCAACTGAGGGGGGAACGCGATTTTTTTTTTTTACACGTGTGGGGAAAAAAATAATAATAATGTTTTAATAGGGAGGGGGGAACATCAACCTTTTTACCTGATGGATGGGGGGAACCTGAATTTTTTTTGGAAGACAAAAGGGGGAACATGAAAAAATGTGGGGAAAATAGATGGAAATCCTCCATTCCCCCCCCTGGCGTAAATAGTGACCGCTCCCTAAGAATGAATCGGTCAAGGTCGTTAGAAACTGTTTTTTACGCGATTTGTCTTAAGCTCGAGACCAGATTCGGGCAGCTATATCATAGCCATTCACTTGACCGAGCACACTAATTTCGGAGGCGCATTAGAAGCACCGTTTTATTATTATTATTATTATTATTATTATTATTATTATTATTATTATTATTTCATAATATTTTAATCATGTTTCTAGTTACAAAATACTATGGATATTAGGATACCATGGATAAAATTGGGGCCCGATTCTTCAAAAGGGAATCATTTACCGTGGAATTTGGCTTATGTTTTATCAAGTTTTTCTCAAATTCGGGACTGTGTGATGGCAATAATTTGCACCGAAAATCCATCATGTCATGAAGTTCACAGATAATATTTGATATGGCTATATCTTGCTAGACGTCCCGTACGGAATAAACCGTGTACTACGACAACACATTTTAATTGGTATGAGCATGCGCACATCAGTTAAGGGACGTCTAGCAAGACATTGCCTTTGATATATTATTTGCATAACATGCCTTTTTATTTTACAATTTCATGGCAAATGTGAGATTACAATCTTGAAAAGAGCTCATTTATATACATCGTAGGGCCTACTATCACGAGGTCAACTCTGACTACCAAGCCGTATCTCTACGGGTGAGTACTTCCGGGTCGCTGTGTGTGGATTAGAAAAACAACGGCATTGTGCCAGGGGTATGCCACTGAGCTTGCCGATCGGGTCCACTTTTAAATTGAACTTAGTCAGCATAGAATTGGTGGCGCTATACCGATCAGGCGTGATGATTGTAGCAGACGACGCAACGCTGGCCACGCGTCTCTCAGACGACCCAATTTGGCAACGAGGAGTGCACCATTTTGAATTATTTTTAACAGTCATCGCCCGGTTAACGATAAAAATCCTTCTAATTATGATGTATTTGTCAAAATGATCGGTTTAAAATTCGCGATTACGTGTAATATTCACTACGAATTCAAAAGTTTAAGTTTCGCGTGGCCACCGTCGTCTGTTTAAATCTACAGCGCCCCCAAACCTATGCTGACTAACATGCCGTTTAATGCAGTTAAACCTGGTTAAACATTGTTAAACGCGTTAAACGCCGCGCCGGTCACCGACGCATTCCAGACGATTATCATAATTTATTCAAAAGGACCGTTTTCGCTACGTACGTTAGTATACGACTTTCCTATCCCAAAGTTAATAGTATCCCTGATTGTGCGTGGCCGGCTGGCTGCATACTGACTGACTGAAAGAACGCAATCAATCACAGCTCGCTGGATTCGCCGATTTTATAAAGGGGGATATTTATTGTGGTTTGATTAAATTAAATCTAACAATATGCGTTATTTAAGATAAATGATAAAAATAACCAATAAACTAAATAACAATGAGAATAAAATATAGTCCCGTGAAGAAGTGTATATGTAATTGCACATCCCTAATGGGTGACAGAGTGGTGCCAGATGAAAGTAGTTTTAAGGGTTACCCACGACTATACCGCACCTGGGAGATGGAGAGCAGAATTCGGTCTCTTTTTCGCATGCTTGTTTTTGGAACAGCATTGCGTAAAACAAACACAGAATCAATCAACAACATCTTATGTTCATAATATCTATGATTGAGAAGTGACAAATAAAACTACCGGGGAAGAACTATGTATAGGCCTATACCCTAGTTGGCCGTACAGTTAAATCCGGGGAGTGGGACGTTTATAGAACTCTGTTGTTTAAACGACATTGTTTATATTAAGCAACTCTCGTTTATTACACAATTAAACAGTAGGCCTATACGGTATTTCACAAATTCGTATGGAGGATAGGAGAAAGAGTAAAACGTAAAACGCTGATGTTAAATTACAATGAATTATGATCAAGGTGGATTAAGAATGGTAGACTTGAAATTGTTCTTATACTCACTACAAATGTCATGGGTTTATTCAATTCAATTCAATTTATTATAAAATAACCTCGTGGCCAAAGGCCAAATTGCGCATTTTTTATAAAAAAACATATAATATTATCATCAAAAATACATATAAATACATGATAAAACAGCGATAACATATAAAATACATAATTATGATTGCAAATCCCCACACAAAAATTATAAAATCCCTTAAGAATCCAAACACACACATTGTACAAGCAAATGAAACAAAAACAGCCCCACACTACAAGTGTAAAACACTCACCCCTCCACACACAAAAAACCCTTTACCACACAATTCGACAACACATGTGTCCACTAAGCATGCACTCATACACAAACTCGCAAGCCCACCCACCAAACAACATTGCACATGAAAAGTACTATAAGCCCTAGTCTACTCGTACGGCCTTGTATAATTTCACTGTCACACAATCGAACACTACACCCCCTGATACTTCCCATCCGAGAACCGACCAAATACAAGGTCTACTGGCATTGGATTTACAAAAGAACTGTGCTTGAGCATACTAGGAATTACTAGGGACGATGCTTTTTATGCGTCACGATAGTATCACACCCCTTCATAACGCGCTAATATTGAATTTGCTGTTTGTACATCTAGAAACGCGTGAAGGGGGTATTTCGGTGGCTTTTTTTCCCGGGGGTGAGATCAGAGGATGGGGAGCGGTCCATGGGGAGTGAGCCCTCTATCGGTACATGTTCATAGAGTGACAAAGAAAAGGAAAAAGGTATACTAAAGCAGACTATATAAGCCCCCGCCACCCACCCCCCCCCCCCCCCCTCCCCTCCCCCATATGATATTGACCTAAGTCACCTAATATTGCACATTTTCAAATAATCACAACATGTAGAGTGTAAACAGTACATAAAATATAAATACATGTAAACTGGGCATAAAATATAAATACATGTAAACTGGGCATGTAGTTTAAAGATTGCTATGGTTCAAATGCAATACGGTTAAACAAAAAGCGTATAGAAAATCATAACAAGCGAGTAATTTGGAACAATGAGCACATTAGATCTATACGATGGAAAGACGATTTACTTTAAAGGGACACAATGTCATGTTGATTTTTTTTCTATTTTGATTAATTTACTTCAGAATTTAAGATGAACATTAAAAATGGCCATCATTGTTGTTTTGACACTCTGCTCTGGCAAGCTGCAGGAGCCACTGGTCTTGGTCAACATTGAACGGGGGAGTGGGGTGACACTTTTCCGTTAATCACACGCAAGTGTTACAAGCCTTTTTTCCAGGATTGTAGCATAATTTATTTATTTTCAAACCAGAATTGAGCCTTCAGAAAATTAACTGAGCATCAATTTACATAAATTGTGTGTAACAATGAGAAGAGTGACTTGAAATAATATCATATTTTGAAGCTACATAATTATATAAGATACAAGTAATAGTAAAAATATGCAATAGTTTTGTAATTTAAACTGAACATGTTTGATTTGATATATATATGTATGTATGTGATTGTGATAGAAAAGAGTGACGATTTTGTAATCATGAAGAATTTGTAACTGATGAAGGAATGGTGATTAATAGACTTAAAAGATATTACCCCACTCTTGTTTACTCCATATACAGCACATAACTGGGTTGTTTTAAAGTGAGTTGCTAAACATTTAAAAAGTTTTGTTTTATATTCATCAATTTGTTGTTTGATTCTTTTAAGAAATGACATGCTTCTCTAAATAAATAATCAAACATAAATGTACGATTTATTTCAATTTCAATACTATATTATACACTTATTTTATTAATAAAATTCAATGAGAACTATATAAAAGTTCAAATTAGAAAGCGCATCAGATTTGCACACACAAATTACAATACACTCATAGGGACGGAATTAGGAGTTAGCCTCATTGACCCCATATGATGGAATTTTCCATCCACTGACCATGCTGACCTTCCATAAATACTATACTGGGAATAAGTTAATGGAAAATTCCATTACACAGGATCAGAGTGCACCAGCATATCGCCATAGAGTTGTGTATAAGGGCCCGGTGAGGTGAATTGCCATCGTGCCTTTGCTTAGCACGGAGATCGATTTATGGATTTTTTTTTTTTATGTCTGGACTAACTATCGGAAGACTGAGTATTTGTTATTCAAACCAATTAAGTTGTTTATTCTTCTTCAGATCTAGGCTTTAACATTTTGTATTTTAACGTGGTTTGGTTTTTGACAAAAAAAAGTCAAACACTTTGTTTATGTTGTTTATGTCCTACAATACAATCATGTACAAGTGATGTCCAATTACATTTTGACCAAACAGGCTATATATAGATAGATATTTGGATGAATCTTTTAGGCACGATTTGGTACCAAAAAAAAGAAGAAGAAGAAGAAGAAGAAGAAGAAGAAGAAGGAGAAGAACAAGAAATATTATAATTTTCTTTCAAATTTAAGTTAGACAATTTAGTATGTCTAATCTTAATTCTCATACATCCACATCCACATACATCAGTCATCAAAAAAGTAACTATACAGGTAATAAATGGACTTTTAACTCTAAAAATATAAATCCTACCTAAAAATATTAAATTATAAAGTTGTTGAGAAATTTATCTTCTTCAATATGAGATATTGCACGGTAGGATCGGTTGAATATTGAAGTGACAATCCAAAATGTAAGGTAAAGTCACAATTTCATTTTCACATTTTACATTTCAACACGGGGGAGAGTATGACAGGTAGCGTGTGTATGGCGTATTGATCCATCGGAACAATACGGCCGACTGTCCAACCTGCGCATGCATCCCCAATTGCACTACCGGTAATCGATAAGGTAGCCGTAGATGGGTCCGCGTGTAGTAATTAAAAATGTGAAAATGAAAATCGGACTTCACCTTACATCTTGGAGTGTCGCTTCCTCAATAACCACCCGATTCTAGCGTGCAATATCTCAATAATTTAATATTTTAGTTAGGATATATATTTTAGATTCAAGTAAGGGCAGCCGAAGAATGAGCTATGGTTTGGTATGGTTTCCAGTTTTCAATACGATTTATTCCGTTAAGATATAGTACCGGGTTCCAAAGTGTCGGCATTCAATTATTTCCTTTCATCCTTCCGCGGCCCTTACCGAGGTTCATATATTTTTAGAGTTAGAAGCCCATTTATTACTCTGTATAGGCCTAGTTACTTTTTTGGGGTACCAATGTACCTTTTCCGAAAAACGCCCCATTTTCAATTATGTAAAGCGTTTTTCGGGCCGTTTTGGACTAAAACATGTCCTAACCCCCCCCCCCCCCCCCCCCCCCTCTCAAAATTGTCTTATATGACTTTAAAAAAATTGGGGGCAACCTTTTACGATTTTTTGGGTACCAATGTACCTTTTTAAAAAAAATACGCCCCCCCCTAAAAAAATCCTGCTTACGGGCCTGGTAATGACGATATCAGGAGTTAGCTCCATAATTATGGAATTTTCCATTCGCTGAGGATTACTATAACCAAATGACCAAGGAGTTATGACCTTTAATTGACCATATATAGATATAGATGAGTGACCAAAAATAATACTTGTCCGTGACCTTAATACTTATACTGGGATAGTTACCGGGGATATTCCATCACACAGGACAGGAGTGTCGGTCTATCGCCATATTAGTTAAGAGTCCGGCAAAGGCCATCGTACACAATTACTATGCACGGAGATCCGCGATCTATGGATTTATTTTTGTCTGGAATAACTATCGGAAGACTGAGTATTTGGAATTCAAACCAAGTAAGTGGTTTATTCATTCTGCAGCTCTAGGTTTTAACATTTTGTATTTTAGGCTCATGAAAGTCAATTGCGAGTTTCCCGTTACTTTTGTTTTCAAAGTGATGAGGCGACTTTTTCCATTATTCATTATTCATTATTTGATAAGATTTCATTATGTAAATGCATGTTTAATCAACCCATATTGATACGGTGCTCATTTAAATAATATAAAAACATGTTTTTAAGGTGCATATGCGCATGGGTGTATGATTCGGGGGAAACCCCGATGTTTTTTTGCAGAAACGAATAAATGCATCAAAATAATGTTCACGGAAGGTAGGTTTACGATTAAAAAAGCCTTCCTTGTGGGCCTAGGTCTCACAATTTATATTTTAAGAAAGTGAAAAATGTGTTCAAATTGATAAAACTGGCAACAATTGTGTTTAAAAATAAATAATGATTTTTTGGGAGAAATCTTTAAATTTTGACGCGGGTGAAAAAAAAGTGATGCGGGCGTAACGGGAAACTCGATATCGACTTTCATGCGCCTTAACGTGGTTTTGTAGATATTTTATTTTTGTTGGTCAAAGTCGGAGAAAGAAATTAACAGAGGACATGCGTATTTGTTGTTTCGAGAGAAATTAGACAAATCAATGCACTCGCGCTGATGTTGATGTGGGAAAATCGGCGAACCCGTGATTCCTATACAACCAATCAAACAAATCGCGTGACTCGCGCATTGAACGGCACACTCGCGGAGTGCATATTAGACACTTCCAATGCACTCCGCGTATTTCAGTTTCTTGCTTTCTGATTGGTTCGACACTACTTATAGAGTGTATGAATTTCTTTTGAGCACTTTTCTATGTTCACTTGGTTTAACACTTTGTTTTTCAATACATTCTGCCTTTTTAGTGAAATTTGATACTAAATATGGATTCTCCGACTCATTTCCTTTCCAAAAATGTATACTTGTATTTACATCACATTAATAGTTCAAAAGTTACAGCGCTTGATACATTTCATGCTTTTTGGCTATAACAGCCCCCTTAATACTGTGAATTGTTGTACGAGGGGCAGTCAATAAATAATGAAAGTGATCATGGTATGGAATGCATGAGTGATTCTATTGAGGGGATAATGTGATCAATACAAAGTATAAACCTTTGTCTTTCAAACAATACAGTTTTGGATTTTTAAGTGTGAACTATGACGTCATAGCATTGTCTCAAAGTAAGTACACTTGGGACACTGCTAAATCAGTTATTTGGCGGGAAATTTGAATTGTTTTTATGAAACACGTGGTAAGAAGATTGCATAACATGTCATCAGAAGCAGGTAAATCCCGATTTTTTTTCCCGCATAAATATGATACAAATGACAATCACTTTAATCCCTGTGTAATTTGGAATGTGTAGTATAAGAGGAAAAAGTAAGGAGAAGCAATTGAATAAAAGGTATACAAATATCAGTATTTCAAATAGCTAATTTTCATTTAAAAATGCCCAATCAGTGAATCACTAATATTGCGGAAAATCAAACAATTTAGGAAAAATTCAAGCAATTAACCAGTTGGAAGATTCCATATGATAGTTAACTAATTATCTGAACTTATTCGCATGAAACATGCAGAAAAGATGCGCATGCGCAGACGGCAGATAATTTTGAAACGGGCCCAAAATAGCTAAAATCATGAAATTTACCAGATAAAACCTTACTGTGCCTTCAAATTCTAATCAGAAATAATGAAAAATGCTTAAATCAAGGTGTAGAGATATTGTGATAGTCAAAATGAAGATATACATGAATGTATCAATCAAAGATGGCTGCCACAACCTCTCTATTACTGTTATCTTTAGAGCTTCTAGATATGCATTGTGTAAGTAATCGTCATATAATTTCAATGGTTTGAGGAAATTTTATGAACAGCTCCTTTTGAAATCCCCACTATTATTGCTTTACATCCCACAACAATTTATTAAATTATAATCCCTCCATTGTTCTTTATCCTTTGTTGTTTTCTAAGGTATATTATTGCGGATTTTGCTAAATAAAAGCGTATTTGAGATGGTCCCTTCTTGTTCGTATTAAAGGCATATTATGTGATCTTTTCCAGAGAGCGCCCTCTATTCATGATTTTTTTTAGAAAGTAGATTTTCTTGCAGATTTACATTTCCGATCATAAATCATACATACATTCCAAGTTACAGAGCGATTCCTAATTACCTCAAAATCATGGTTTTAGAGTGAATTTAGAGTGAAAAATATAAACTGTCGGGATTCCGACAGTTTATTTTCACTCTAAAACCATGATTTTGAAGTAATTAAGAATCGTATCGCCCTGTAACTTGGAATGTATCCATGATTTATGATCAGAAATGTAAATCTGCAAGAAAATCTGCTTTCTATTTTTTGTTCAATGTTGAGGGCGTTCCCTGGAAAGATCACATAATATACCTTTAAGGCATTCGGATCTAAAAAGAGTGTCACACAGAGATAAGTGTGTTTCCTAACTATGTGCCAAGTGTTATCTGTTTTTATGCTTGCATTGCCGAGATATACGCAAATGTATCAATCAACCCATATTCAACATATTACATATCCAGCCAAATAATTGACAGATTTCAGTCAGTGTCTGAAACCTATTGTGTTTATGTTAATGACGTTACATAACAAAAGGTATCTAACAATCCAAAAGTGTATTGTTTGAAAGATAAAGATTCATACTTTGTATTGATCACATTATCCCCTCAATAGAATCACTCATGCATCCCATACACAGAAAGAAAAAAAGTGAGTCATCATCGAAAAATGAGTCATTTTGTCCATGTAGTGACACACTATGGCTCAAAATGAGTCATTTTGTCCGTGTAGTGACTCATTTTACGATGATGACTCACTTTTTTCTTTCTGTGTACCATGATCACTTTCATTATTTATTGACTGCCCCTCGTATACTAGTTCATCTATAGACAAACTGTGATCCATTTGGACCCATGTACCCATTTGGAGCCATCACCAAATATAGGCCTACTAACACCCATCACACAATATCCAATACCATCCATCCATTGGTGACTAAGTTTTGAATTTTCCTTTGATGCTCACAGATGGACTTATAGCCCTGAGAAAATAATTTGAGAGCCGTACGGTTAAACTAATTGAATGAGAAGGCAAATAGAGCTGAGAGCCGGTTATACACTTATACCAGAGATCGCAAAAAGAATTGCACCCAGATTTGCACCTATATCAAAAGACACAGCTTCCTTGGGAAAAGTTTTCCAACAGAGAGTGTTAATAGAGTGTCCATCGTAATTTTTATTATTGGTGCAAAACAAGGATGGCAGGAAGAGTACGATGGTCTCACAAACGTCTCAAGGAGGGACTTCCAATCTTACTTCTGTTTATCATGGCTTGGATCCTGGTAGCTGTTTTCTATCGAACAGGTAAAATATACATCGAATTGCCGCGCACTTATGACCCTGTCACACATACGGCGATCAGGCCAGCGATTGCGCTCAAAAAGTATCGCTTGGATTTCGCTGAAATATTATCAAAACGCTAAGCCAAGCGAATCAACATATTCATGAACTCCTCGGTGACGCATTTGGGAACTGGCTGGGAGGGGTTGAGTGGGTCCCAACAATAACTAGGCTCAATAAGTTTAACAGTGTTTTAGTATTGTACTTAGGGGGAGGGGTGTTTTGAATCTAATAACCTTCGCGCAATCGCTCTATACTCTTCGTGCACACGCAGATGTGCAAACATTATTTAGAATGTACTACATAAGTAACGCAGATCGCGACTCGGACGCACGAAGAACGTTTACAGTGTATTAATAGTGGAAGCGCAGTGAGAGCCCATGAGACTTTAAAGTAGAAACACAATGAGTCGTAATTATAAAGAGTGCCGTGAAAATGTGATAAGCGAGATATAGGAGCGTACTACAGTGCAACTTACTATAAATGCCCGTTTTTACCAACATCACTTACATGACAATAACAACAACACTTTTCTTCCATATAAGTCAAGTTTGAAGACACATGACATCAATGCCTCGACGCAAATTGTATTACAACTATTTTGCTAATTAAGCTCATATGCATAATATGTTATGCATATTTATTTACTTACCATCTTTTATCTAAAGATGTGTACATCATGGAAGCCTGGGAATAAGTATATAATGTGCATATTCTTAATTCCGACATTTTTGTATGAGCAAATTAAAACATTTCTTTGTACTTTTCTCTTTATTTAAATAATTTGCATAATTAATTACCTATATTCGAGACTTTATTTGAACATAACCATACCTTTAATATGGATTTGTGACCTATCAAATTAAACCGTAAGACATACACAACAAAATGGTATGAGAACATCAGTTTTATGATTTTGTTTTTGTTTTTCAACTGCACATATTTAAGCAATGAGTATGCATTCTATACGCCCTCTTAGCTTTATTTGTATGCAAACAAATGATAACGTGCATTTAAATCTACCGCGTTAGCACTGCACATGCCATTATGTGTGCAGTCATGCACAGTGATACATACAAGGAGCTCCCTGTTACGTGCTTCTTGACATCCCTTTAGGTCTTTATAAATTGAAGATGTGTACTCAGCTGTGAAATCAAGGTCAGTTAAAATCTAGCTTCTAGTTGGCTGGGCCCTATACAGTTGTGAATGGTGGGTACTGAAGCAAAGACCAATTACAAAGGAGGTTTAATAGAAATGTATAACAACATTAAAACTAACATACGGAGAGTAAATTATTTATTTTAACTTGAGTCATTTAAAAGTATTTGGATCACATACTGAATTGGTTTAATTTTCATCTTTCATGGACAAAAGGAGGTGGTGTATAACCAATTGAAATAAAGGGCGTTTATGGTAAGTTGCACTGTAAGAGCTACCTTGTTTTAAAAATTCGACAATTTGAGCAGTGTTCCGCGATTATCCTGCGTGTTACATGGTGACACTCTCCTGCTCTAGCCAGTGTACACTGCGTCCTCCCATCGGTTCTAAGATACCTCAATGCGTTTTGTTTGGCGCTTAGTGATGGCCTACTTGTTGATACTTTTTTCAGCGCAACGCAAGCGCAAGACCTGATCGCCGTAGGTGTGACAGCCCTATTACTGCGTGCGCAACATGGGATGGTAACGAAAGAGTTTATACTACATGTATATTAAACAATGGACCGCTAAGCTATAGGCCTAACACTTTCATATTTAAACGCTTATCTGCATATCCTTCTCTGGTTTAAAAAAGTCAAATAATTATAATTTTTTATGCAAAATCATAATTGTTCAGAACTAAAATTATTATAATAAGTACATCTTTTCTTTGATGTGTTGTTCTTATAATATTAGCTCACCGGCAAAGGGGTAAGTGGAAGGCTAGACGAAAACTTTCACCTTTATGTGATAGGTTGATGCTTAAGGGTCATCGCTAGGCAGTGCTTCCACACCTCAAAAAAAATTTACCTGGAATAGAGTCTCAGATTACCTGGAATTTGATGGGATTACCTGAAATCTTCAAAATTGCTATATCCGTGCAGTTTTGGGCTGTTTAACAAATTTAATGGAGGTCATAAAGAAATGCAAGAATTAAATGTATTGAGAAACTCCGAATTCCGCATAAAAAAAATAATACGTACGGGAGATGATTAAATAATGAATGAATCAACAAATAGTCTACACAGAGGGAGCTCATTTTGTGTTTTGAAAGTAATACAATGGACCGGTACAGGGGGTGATTGTCGCTAAGGTTGGCAAAACTGATTAATATTATTACGTGGAACCAAATATTAATTAAAAAAAGAAGAAAAAGGGTGGATATAATTTATCACAGTTTTGAAATTTCCGGATTACCCGGAATTACCTGGAATTATTTCATTACCCGAACATTACCTGGAAACAACCAAAATTACCCGAATTCCGGGTAATTACCTGCAATGTGGAAACACTGTCGCTAGGGTGGATGTGAAAATTGAAAGGGGTGCAGTTTTAATATAATGGCGAAAAATTGTGAACAAATGCCTATTTCTGTTAGTTTTGCTAAAAATTGCTATATTGTAAATTAAAACAAAATATGAAGGTTATTATTTTTGACAGATACTGTGCTTCGCAATATGGTTGAAGAGGAATTTGATATGTGATATGCGGGTAATAAGCGTTGCGGCAAAGTACTAATGGAAATTTACTAAACAGCTATAATAGAAATTAAAATCAAGTAATAAATCAATCAGTCAGGATAAAAACACGATAAACAAATAAATAATAAGCACACAAAATAAACACCAATACCAACAGAAGTGACAGTTACACTGTGGAAGTACGCCCACAATCAGGGGCGTCGCATTCCGTCTTGAAATGGGGGTGCACGTGTGTGGGGGGGGGGGGGGGGGGGGGGCACAGTGAATTCGGCGTAGGGTCCAGGGGCTTTAACTTGGAGCTATTTGTTTAATTCGATTAACACATTTTCTTCTCACAAATCTTCATTTTTTATCAATATTTGGGAAAGTTGTTCGACAGGGGCGGATCCAGAAAAATAAATAGGGTGGGGGAGGGGTGATGATGGGGGGGGGGGGGGGGGGGTATTTATGACCAACAATTTATTGACTTTATTTTTGTATATTTGGGCATTCAAAGAAACTCTAATAGATTAAACAATATAAGACTGATATTCCTGGTTAAACACCAGGAATTTAGATTGAGAAGTACAGGGTTATAGTTAAAAAGAAATTAAAAAAAAATCACAAAACACAAAGTAACCAAAACTAAAAATTGACATGGAACTAGACAAAATCGAGAGATGAACAGTGCTATAAATCAATCTTAAATTTAAATATAAGCTGTATTCACGTTCACGTTTTGGTTTTACGCTTGGTGGAACCCACACTATAAAAAGCCTGACCTTCTGCCTTTCATATATTCTGATCATGATGTTCTGGTCAAGTGACTTTTTTTTGCTCTGCTCACGTACCTTTTTTTATTATTATTTTAAAATTCAATGGTGCCAGCGCAGCCAGATAGGTGACATGCACGTTGTATTATTGGTCAGGTGCGGGGTCAAGTGTCATGGAAAATTCCATTAGTCAAATGTGTAGACCTTTATACTTATAGTCAATTTAGTATTATTATTATCAGTAAACCTGTAGCGGTGTCATGGAAAATTCCATTAAACACAATAGCAAAAATCAATTCCATTTTCAGACTAAAAACATATATATGATTTATAATGGCATATCAGCTCACCACAATATAACATTTTTCATATCGATGAAAAGCTTATGTGTTCGTCTTTCCAAGGATACTTGATTTGTAGCAACCACTTAAAGGAAAGGGGCATTGAGAGATGTATCGATATACTAAATGAGCAAATAACGTAAAGATAATCATCAACATAGCCCAAATCCAAAATGTCATACAATTCCGACATCGCCTTCATGCCTATCTGTTAATAGTGGTGACTTTGGCAAGTTTTGATTGAGACCCTCACACATTCTCAAAGCTTCTCAAGCAAGTGTCTAAGCACTGAAACAAGTGATTGGGCCGAATGAGGTACTGTTGGAAAGAAGAACTCATCTGCTTTCCAATTATATGAAAATGCAATATGAAAAAACACATGTATCACGAAATATACAAAACTGGCGATTGGAAACAATTTCCGAACTTTTTTGAGATATTCGATTCATCATTAATCCTGTATTCTCGCAGAAAATATTATAGGCCTACTTCACAAATTAGTTCCCAGGGACACGCTATTTTTCTCTGCCCGGCATATATCATTCGAAGCACATGCAAGGGTTAAGGGGGCATATATTACAACATTTGGCTATTGCTTCATTACGAAAATAATATGATATAAATTCATAACGACCACTTCGCAATAAGCTTCTCTTAAATGTCTAATCTTCAGATCAGAATGGTAACACCGGAGCAACACATTTTTAGATACATTTGTTAAATTATTTGGTTTTAATTGATGATACTTATTGTAATTGTGAGAACACCGGGTAAATATGGTAGAGCCATGGTTAAGGTGTTATGTTAAAAGCCCATTAATCTAGAGCTATTGTGCGAATACTATTTCTATCACTGTTTGGCTGAGATATGATGGTTGCTTATTTCGCTGTGCACAAACTCTATGGGGCATATATAGAAATGAGTTTCCCATTACTATACAAACATGATATTGGCCTCATTTTAAAGATTGTTTGATATTCTACAAGTCTCTATAAACGAACCCAAAATATTATGTAACAACTGTTAATCATGAATCGATTGGATTGACTTTCTCCCTATTCGCTACACAGTGAGCGTGCCCCAATTCATCGGTTTTATGTAAATGACTATAACAAAAAGTATTTAATAGATGATAGCAAAAGTATATATTTTTGGAAAGCTCTCAAATAGGGGAATTAAAAGATGCAGTTTAAATCAGGATAGGGTGCGTACACACATTTTATATTTGTAATATCTAAATATAAAACTGTAAACGTACAGGTTCATTCAATTTCGGATATATTATCTCAACAAACTAACCCTTGACAACCATTATGTTCCGATAGGTAATTCATGGGGAACTCAAATATGCACAGTGAATTATTGGGATAGGTAAAAAAATATGAATATTTCTATATTTTTTAAACATGGTTCTATCTAAATTCCAAAAGCATAATTTGATTTCCTGTGAGATTTCCGTTCAGAAAATATATCCTTTTTATGGGGTAGAACAAGTAATTATTCCTCTAAGGTATTTTCTTTTATAATTTATGCTGATGATACCAATCTATTGGCTTCTCACAAAAAAAGATTCCTCATCTCATTCACGTTATGAATTATCTTGTATTTCGAACTGGCCGAAGGCAAATAGATTATCACTGATATCAACAATTCAAAATATATGATTTTTAAGAACAGGTACGTAGAGCAACCGTCTTTATCATAACCCGGAAATAAATATTAACAATACTCCTATTTCAAAAGATGCTTGCATCAAATTTGTAGGTGTCAATCTCGACGATTTTTTTACTTGGATTTGGAAGCAACATACCATTTATATCAGAAATACGATATTGTCTCTAAATATTCTGGAATTTTGTTTAGACTTAAAAATCTGTTACCGCATAGCACTTTATATACCCTTTATAGTTTAGTTTTACCACATGTCCTATATATTGCAATATAATTTGGGCAGATCAAAATAATTGCAACCTTAATTGCATTCATCTAAAACAAAATCATTCGTATCTGTTCAAATACAAATTTTCGTGCTCACACACCACCTCTCTTTGCCTCATTTAATAGTCTCACTATATATGATATTCATAACTCCATACAGCTATCTTCATACAGGTTTTACAACAACCTTCTCCCTAATATTGTCTCCAATTATTTTATTAAAATTAACATGATTCACGCTTACACCATTAGGTCCTCTAATAATTTTCGACCGCCAAACTTCAACACTGATTTGGTTCGCAATTCAATCAGGAGTCAGGGACCAAATTCTTTGGAATACAATTAGTTCCGATATTAAAAAGAGTACCTCATTCCTCACTTTTAAGTATAAATATTAAGTTATTATTGGTATTGAGATAACAAATACTAAGTGTAAATATAAATAGTATTTGTTATCTCAATACCAATAATAACTTATAATCTATCTCGCTGGGTATTACGTCTTTAGATACTTTTAATAATATTTATTATTGTAAACAACATAATCATACTATATATGTACTTTGAATTCAACATCTTATTCATTATGTAGCATTGCCTTTGCCAACATTGTCATTTGTCCACACTTGTCCTTGTATTGTCTACGTCTTGCACCTTGTCTTACGTCTTTCATGTTGTAGCTGTCTTGCACCTCTCTCTTTGTAAGGCTGGCCAAGGCCTCACGAGCTGTGCTCTTACTTGGCCAGCCCACTATTTTCCTTGTATCATTTATTGCTTGATTATATGTTTGGTGAATGAAAACTCTGAACTCCGAACTCTAATTACTGCTATCTGCTAATTCGAACTCTCAGATGGGGTAAAATGTACATATCTGGAAAAGCACCGAGAAGGGTGGCGAGTTCAAATCACATGGCCTCAAATGCTCAATGCATTTTAAACCAAACATGTCTTTAAATAATTTATGGATTGTGAGTTCACCATAAAATGACGTGGTATTCGGGCAATATTATACTGGACTGGAACATATTATATGTGCCAGAATCGAGCTAAAGGCCTACAGGAACACTAAAACTGAACGCGTTTCTTTTTCGTTTCATTCTACATTCCCGATTCCTTTAATGTGCTGAAAGGGAGTTTTTATCCAGACTTTACTTTCTTCTGGTCGAATAATTCTGTACTTATGTGTTTAATTCTTGTTCTATGGGTATACAGATGACATTACTGATATGACAAGCGGGAATGCAAGATCTCTTGATACAAACAAAGAGTTTGAAATAGATGAGGTAAGTGATAGATTAATTATTGATTATATTGACCTCGTGTTAAGACTTTCCATCCGGCAGGCGTCTGCAGACGACATTCAAAAATGTCACAAAATGTTTCAAATATGTCAAAATAATGAAATTTTATTACGACTATTGGAATCACCATGAGAAATGCATTAACATAAGTACAAACATTCCTAGTATTGGTTCAGTAATGATTGAAATAGGCTTTGAAAGTTGGGAAAGGTTTCTGAAAAATCTGCTTTAAAATTGTAAAACTATAGCCGCTTGGAAGAAACTTCTTAGATCGTGAGTCGTTTTGACGTTCTCGAGATAGTGACGTCCATACAGTCTAATATTATTTTGTATCAAATGACTGCCCAACTCGCGTCCCCGATACATTATTACCTGTTAGTCGCAAGTGGCGCGAGAGTGGTTAAAATTCCTGTTGATATCGAAGTGAATGCATCATGGAAATTAAGAAACGAGTTCAATAGGATTTTGAAAAGTACCCAAATGACTCAATATTATTGGAACGTTTAAACAGTCTGCCTCCATTTTTTTCTCCCATGAAAATATTGCAAATCTGTCACCCAACTACCTCGACTCTCTCCCTTTCTTTATACATTTTTGCAACCTCTCCGCAATGACCTCTATATTTGTCAACATTTTCTATCAACAATTTACGAAAGTGCCATCCTAACACCATATTAATTTCATTGAGTGACCAACCCTACCCCGGATGTGATAGTATTTACCGTAAACAATATTTGATACCTTGACGGAATAAAGCGTATAGTGTACAGTATAATACAGCGTTTTGCCAAATGCTGTTTACGGTTAATTAATTCGGATGTGTGAATAGTAGTTTGATTTTGATATTTCCTTTTTCCAACTTACAATTTAATTACAAGTCTGCTCCGGAACGGGAGCGCGTTTCGGCTTGAGGGCGTGCACTTCAGGGACGCACTACCGTCAATTTTTACACGGCGACGGATCAAGTAACGGAATTCTGTCTTCTTTTGCTAATAAGCTCGATATTTCAATAAGGGCGGGCTCGGGAACGGGACTGCGTTTTCAAGGGAACGGCCTTCCGTCACAGCAACATTAAAGATTGTAAAAAAAATTCCGATTTTTCCGAACCATAGAATAAGGATCTTCTCTGATATAATGTTAAAAATATCATCACTCTATAATCATGATAATACTACAAGACTTATATTTAACTTACAAATGATATACCTTAAAAATTCAATAAAATGGTGTACACTTGCCTAGTAAATGGTAGTGTATATAGGCTCAAATGTGTATTTTCTATCTGCATTGCGAGATGTTGGGTCAAAGGTGAGATATGCCCTCTGCATTGCGAGATGTTGGGGGTCAAAGGTGAGATATGCCGCGAGGAATTATGGTACCTAGGCTGCCCTCAATGTCTTAACATGTTAATTTGTATGCAAATATTTAGGGTTGAAAAGCGAAAATGCAATGATTGCACAAATTGACAGGTACACGTTACCACGGTGACGCACACCGTCAATCTTTTCAAGCCCTCAACTGATAACGCTTTATCTTTTAAAATAATAAACAGATATCGGCGCCGGTGAGAACAGTTGAGAAGGACAGTCAGGAATATAAGGATGGCTTTAAGTATTCGGTGGATAGGTAAGCAATACTTCCTTGGATTAATAGATTAAATATGAGGCCCAAAGTTGTACCTACACATAACCATGGTAACACAAACAGTTCCAGACCAGGCTAATCCAAAATCAATAATCGGTACCAAAAATGAACGTTCAATGCGCAAATGTCTTCTCCATAGTTCTTGGATCTTGGATGGTGTTAACCTCCAAATACTCGTACAGAGTTTTGACTGGAGGTGCGACGTAGGGGGGGGGGGGGGGGGGTTAATTGGTGGAACGGAGAGGGCGGGAAAGGGCAGTTCTAAACTTGGACGGGTCAGTGTTTTGTTCGGGTGAGAGTTTGTTCCAGTCTTTGATGGTCCTCATGAAGAATGAGTTGGCGTATGTGTCTGTTCTTGGGTGCTTTTGTTGGAATTGCTGCAAGTGGCCTCGTCTGTTTCTTGATGTCTTCGGTGTGGTGTAGTCTTCGTGATTTATGTCTATCTGTCCGTTGATCATCTTATGAAGGCAGGCGAGTCTGTGGTTTTTGCGTCTGTCTTTAAGTGGAGACCATGTGAGTGTGTCTAGGACTTTGGTGCTGCTTGTGTCTTCCCCATAGGTGTTTGTGACGAATCTTGCTGCGCGCCGTTGGACTTTTTCAATGTCTTCAATGTTCTTTTTGGTATGAGGATCCCATGCAGCAGTGGCGTAGTCCAGGTGTGGGCGTACAATAGTGTGGTACAACTTCTCTTTGATTGAGGGGGTGGTATGATAGAAGTTGCGTTTGACAAAGTTGAGCACTCGCGTTGCCTTTGCAGTTGCATTCTCAGTTTGACGATTCCATCGGAGATCTCTCACCCCAGGTAAATACCGAGGTACTTTGTGTGGTTCGTCTCTTCGAGAGTTGTATCGAGCATTTTGTACTGTGTAGCTTTTGGATTTCTGTCCATGGTGACTCGCATGGTGTTGCATTTGGCTGGGTTGAACTTCATGCCCCATTTATGTGACCATTCAACCATCTGGTCAAGGTCCTTTTGAAGTTGTAATTCGTCTTCAGGCGAGTTGATCGTGTTGTATACAAGGCAATCGTCGGCGAATAGTCTGGTACAGCTCTTGACGTTTTCGTGGATGTCGTTTATTAGGACAAGAAAGAGATGAGGTCCTAACACCGCTCCTTGTGGGGCACCGCTGAGGACAGGCTTCCAGTCGGATGACTCGCCATTTACCATAACTCTTTGTTGTCTTTTTGTCAGGAAGGAGCGAATCCATTTAAGCGGTTTGTTCCTGATGCCGTAGAAGTCGAGCTTAAGTAAAAGGCGTTCGTGTGACATGACGTCAAAAGCCTTCGAAAAGTCGAGAACCGCTATGTCTGTTGTAGTCTTATTGTCAAGGTTGAGTGAGAGGTCGTGTGTCGTGAGAATAAGCTTTGATTCGCAAGATCTGGCCTTCCTAAAGGCATGCTGGTTGTCTGACAAAGTATTGTGCTTTGACAGATGACGCATGATCTGGCTGTCTATGATATGCTCAAGCAGTTTGCAGCAATTACTTGTCAACGATACCGGCCTGTAGTTAGCAGGACTCGTAGTAGCGCCTTTTTTGTATATTGGACTGAAGTTGGCTTTTCTCCAATCCAGTGGCAGGTCGCCTGTGTCCAGGGATTGTTGGAATATAAATTGGAGGATTGGTGCTAATTCCTTCGCTGCTAGTTTAAGTATTTGATTCGGTATGTTGTCTGGTCCAACTGCATTGGATGTATTTATGTTCATCAAGAGCTTCTCTACGCCTTCTGTGGTGATGTCGAAGTCGGGCATACTTGGAAATTTATCCTGTTGTAGTTTTGGCATCGACTCTGGGTCAGCATTCTCTCTGGTGAAGACGCTCTGGAATTGGTCAGCTAGAGCCTTTGCTTTGCCTTTGTCATCTGAGATGAGTTTGCCATTTACTTTTAAGGGTTGTACGCCGGTGTTGTCCTTTCTTCGTATCGCCAGAAATCCTGTGGTTTATCCGATTCGATGATCGTTTTAACATGAAGTCTGTGGTCTAGGCGAACGGTCTTGTCAATCACTTTCCTGGCACTGCAGAATTAAGTCCAGGCAGTTTTCTTCCCAGATTTGTTTGCTTTTGTATAGAGCTTTTCCTTCTTACTACAAAGGCGTTTGAGTTTGTGCGTGAACCATGGTGCTTTCAGTCTCCCTTTGAAGAGTTTGTGAGGTACTAATTCGGTGACAACCTTTTTTAGTTCATCCCTGAACCATAGCCAGTTTTTCTCGACAGACATGTTTTTGGGATCACGGGCGAAGAAGTCTTTCTCTAAACAGGCGGCTTTTTCCTCAATTTTGTCATCATCTGCTTTTCGCCAGAGAGGGACGTTGCGTGGAGGTTTCCTCCGGATCCATGTTTTTGTTGAGACATTTGCTTGAACTATGCAGTGGTCACTCATGCCTTCGTATGGACGCACGTTGCTGGTAAGAGATGGGTGAGTGGTAAAGAGAAGATCAAGGGTGTTTTCTGTACCGTTAGTGTCACGTCTCGTCGGGAAGGTCACCATTTGTGTAAGGAAGTTGTCATTTGCAGCTTGAACAGTGTTGAAGAAGAGTGTTTTGTAGTACACCTTTAGGTACGATGTCTTCTGGTTTCGACCAATCCAAACCTGGTACATTGAAGTCACCGCTAATGAGGATGAAGGGTAATCTATTGGACTGGTTGATTTTAGCTAAACTCTCTCCAAGCTGTTTTATCGGGGTAGTGTCGGGATTTGGAGGTCTGTAGAGTCCTCCAATGAGGATGTTTTGTTTTTGTAGTACTGCTTGGCACCAAAGAAGCTCGGACTCGTTGTCGGAGAGATCGACCCTCTTAAAGCATGGTATGTCTTTATCAATGGCAGGAAAAACCTCTGAATTTAGGATGTCTTCATCTAGCCAGGATTCAGTTCCTATGATTATGTCTGGTTTTTCAGTCTCAATGAATGCTTCGAGTAGCGAAGATTTACCACGGGCGCTCCTGAAGTTAATGACTGATACTTTAAGATACGGTTTGGTTTTACGTGCTGCCGGTTTCTTAGGTTTGGTTGAATTTGCAGGACTTGGTTTACTCTTCGACTTACTGTTGCTTTTGTTGTTTGGTGGGGGAATTGAACAGTTGTTATCTGGACGTGAAGTTTTGTTGGGCCGAGTCGTAGTGTTTTGAGACGCTTGGCTCGATTTTCTAGACTTCTTAACTATTATCCATCCGTCGTTAGATCTCTTAACGATAATAGGAGTAACCTGCTTTTTCACTTTAGCAGTGGTACATTTCCAAGTGTTGCCCGTTCTTATAATTTTAATTGGAGTCAGTCTTGAGTTAGGGTTGTCAAAAATTGATTTCAGTAGTGATTCGATTGAGTCTGATTCATCCTCGTCGGATGATGAAGACAAGCATTCAAACTGGTTGTTCACTTTGAAGCCAAGCGGCATGTCAAATGACGAGTCAAAGAATGAATCTGAAAAGTTAGTGACGTCACATGCTGGACATAACCATATCGAGTCAGGGTGCTCTTTGTGAAAAATAAGGACGGTGTCCGAATTGTTACTACAGTCAAGGTGGAACCATTCGCTACAGTGAGTGCATTGGATTCCCGATGCTTTAACAGCGTAATTGCATAATCCGCAGGGATATTTTGGTTTACGGCCCCTACGTTTCCCTGTTGTTGTTGTTGTATTTCTGGTAGTTGGGCCTGGATTAAGGCTGATATCACCCGCGAGAAGGTTTATGAAGTTTGATACCTCATGCCTCATCCATACAAATCGAGTGGATAGTTTTGAAGTTATAACGAAAACAAACTTGCACTAAAATTGGGATTCTATGGGATATCATTCCTTAGCAGTGTGCACGCAATATGCGTGTGTAAATACTCCTTGGCCCTGTCATGTCTGCTCGGGTTTCATGACACATAGAGTACGCGCTAGCTGTTTTCACCTTTTTCACCAACTTGAAAATGCTAGCGTATTCCGTTGTACATGTTGTATGCGCTTGCAAAGACGCGCATTTTGACCAAGGACGCTCTAATTATGTATCCTGGATTTTGACGAGCGTACTTTTGACGCAAGCTGTCGCGTTTAAAAATTTAAATGACACGCGCATTTAATGCGTAAAACATTCGTGCGCGGATGCAAGACAATTTAATGGTCGATTTACATCATCAGCGGGCCATATATATAATCCGTCGGCCCCTTGCCGGTTGCAAATGTGATTTAAAACTAGACTTGGTGTGCTGTATACAAACTAAACACTGAAAGGTACGACCCGTTCTCAATGTGCCCCTTTAATGACCCCTTTATGTGAGTTGAAAAATCAAGCGTCCTATTTTACCCATAATTCTTAGTTAAGTTATGCAATCATCCCAGATACTTTAAGAGTTATTTATAGTGGTCCCTTTAACCCGATACAATTTTATTACACTTTCACAATAGAGTGCGGTCTTAAAACAAAACTGAACATTAACAAAACAAATAAAAAAACCGAATAATCGGTAATGTCTAAAGTTAAAACATTGTTTGTCGGCTAAAAAGGGTAACCATGGGATAACAATAGCGGATTTTGCATAGAAACCAACACAAAATATAATCTCAAAGGATTGATAAGTGTATTGTAGAATTGATTCTTGGCCTCCGCCCTTGTAAATGGCGTAAAGTATAATTTGTATTCAATACTGAGACACTCAACAATGCTCAAGGAAAGTCATTCAAAGTATAATCCATCACATTTCACAAATTCCTTTACTACAATAGCGGATAGTTGTTAATTTTTTTTACATGCCATACGATCAGACAAACTTTCAAAAGGCCAAGGTTTGCCTCTATTGTGAAATGCTGTCTGTTTTGAGACAAAGGTAATTCATAATTGCGAAAAACTGTTCAAATTAATGGGATGGGCCCATTATTATTCTGCTTTGCAGAATGGTACGTGAGAAGGTCGCCCGGAAGGTCGTGCCTTGTCTGGCCCTAAAGCTTATAAATATACAATTGTGACTGTATTTTGTCATCTACATAATTTCATTATAGGCCTAAGCATTACTGTGAATATGGCAAAACAAATTGATTATATATTTTGATAATTTTTGGCACATATGGGTGTTTTTAGTTAAAGGGGGTGTTAACTATTATGAACTATTAATGTGATAAAAGTATCCATTTTTGGAAAGGAAATTAGTCAGAGAGTCCATTTCTGGATTCAAAATTCACTAACAATTCTGATTTCTTAATTCTATACCAAATAAATCACTTTTTTGGCTCAATTTTGTCAGATGACGTAACAAAATCCGTTTTTTGGTAAAAAATGCCGAACTTGCACCAACATCATCTAATTTTAAAGACACTTTGACCAAAGAAGGTCAACAATTGCACTTTTTGAGGTAAATTTAAACTTGCGTAAGAGCTGTGCAGCAATATGCTATATTACATCATTTCATGAGAGATAAATAGAGCTAACAAGTAATAATCGTGTAGTGTCTTTTTTCTTTTTTCTTACTGTATTAAAATAAACATTCAACCCGTATAAATCCGCAAAAGTGAAATTCGTTTGAAATAAGTGGGCAGCGTTATTATTTTTCTCTTACTATAATTTGTCTTATGTTGCATGTATGGATGTGTGTATCCTGAAAAGGCTCTCTCATTTTGCATCTTAAAGCCGTGAATATTGCACTGATAATAGATGATGTCTTGAGACAGGTTATAAGCTATAGGGCCTAAAAGGCCGAAAACCGTACATAATTGACCAAGATATGCTTTTTCAGCCCGGCTTTTGAGCCTATCCAGCATGCTTTTCACGGGGCTTTTCAAGCCTGGCCCGAGCATTTTGCTCGAACCCGGTCCCTTCAGGACCCAATAAGCGTGTGTCCGTTTTCCACTCTAAAACGGGTTGTCCTGCGTTTCACTCCCTTCACTCCTTTTCGAGTGAATTTCCACTCTTTCCACTCGTTTTACATTTCGTAGGATCAGAGTAGGATCCCTCATTTGATAATCCTTAGACGATAATGTAATTCTTCTTCTGGTTTCACAGAATCCAATTTACAACAGTATTATGTGGAGACAGACTAGCAGAGGCGACAGTTATGCTTAAAACTGCCGTGCTGTTCACAAGAGCTCACATTCACTTACATATATTTATTGAAGATAACCTTAAGGAGCCGTTATTGGACAAGGTAAGCCATTATTTTAACAGAATAATATAGCACGTACAGCTTTGAATCATTACATTTATTCAGCGGCGCCTGATGGCCATCTTGGCCGTCGTCCTCGTCCTCGTCCTCTTCCTGCTCCTCGTCGTCAATGTCTTCATTTTTTTTTATTCGGACGCTTGGTCCTGCAGTGTGATACTTTCCCGGAGGGGGGGGGGGGGGGGGGGGGGTTAACATTGCTATGTTATACGTATGTGCCTGCCTTTTCGCAAAAATTGGTATAGCGACGAGGTGGTTTTCATCACTGACCAAAGCGCCCAATTGGCATAAATTGGGTGTATTTTGAATCATTTTTGTAAAAAGCACCCAATTTGTGCAAGATTGGGTGCTTTTCTTACAAAATTGGCATATTGATGGGTGGGAAATTGGCAAAAAAATAGGTATAGAGAAAGTCACATTTTCGAAGTCCGGCAGGCACATTCACGTACGATTTTGGCGAAAGTAACCGCCCCCGGGGATACTTTATCCAATGGCTTTCACATACATGTATAGCATATACACCTAGCACATAAAGTCCCTGCTCAGGTGCTTTGAGGTTGACTAATTCAAAATATATAATCGGTACCAAACATCTGAGATATACATTAAATTAGCAAATTTCTTCTCCGCAGTTTGATACCTCATTCAACAAAATCGAATGGATACTTTTAAAGTTATGTCGATTTCAATGACCGCGCATGCAACAGAAATGTTGCACTAGGTATAGGAAATCATTGATTTGTGTGTGATTTACCATAGACGGTAAAAATCGATGTTTTACTATGGATTTACGCACTGAAAAACTCACAGCTTATCAGCTAAGACTTGTATTCTTCACAGCCAGATACACCCTTTGTCCCGCACATTGCGGTTATCACTAAAGACCCATTCATCTGTCACGTTCAGATAGCACACAGTTATCACACACAAATCAATGATTCCTATACCTAGTGCCACTTTTCTGTTGCATGAACGGTCATTGAAATCGACATAACTTTAAAAGTATCCATTCGATTTTGATGAATGAGGTATCAAACTGCGGAGAAGAAATTTGCTCATTTAATGTATATCTCAGATTTTTGGTACCGATTATATATTTTGAATTAGTCAACCTCAAAGCACCTGAGCAGGGACTTTATGTGCTAGGTGTACTTTCAATTCATATCGGTCAATATGTGTGGCGTAATCATCCCAATAGAACCATTCGATTCATATCATAATCCCTCAAACGAATGTTTGTCTTATTTCCAGCTGAACAGATGGCCAGTCGAATTCAAGAACAAAATAAGTATCACACTTCATGAGATTTCATACCCATCGCATGTGAGCGGTAACGAATGGAAGAGTGTATATAGACCGTGTTCATCGCAAAGAATATTTTTTCCGGTAAGAGAAATGACAGAAAAGATATGCTGTAATCTTGGACAAGTGTGAACAAAATAATCATTCATCGTCTTCTCAAAATCCGTAGTAAACAAGAGATGGCACGTCAGGACTAGATTATTTTACCTTATGGTCAGGGGCGGACTGGGTCCTGAAAGCGGCCCTTTTTGACCATGTCAGTGTTTTTCAAATTTTCGTAAAAGGTTGCCCCAAATGTTTCCTAGTCAGTCACCTCGTGAATTTCACGTAAGTGTGGGGGGGGGGGGGGGGGGGGGGGGGTGGTAGGAGAAATTTGAGTCCAAAACGGCCCGAAAAAATGCTTTACACAAGTGAGTAACCGGCCCTGAGAGGCCCAGAACCAAGCGGCCCATGTGGCGATCGCCACTGTGGCCAGTCCGCCCCTGCTTATGGTAATAAAAAAAAAATCCATTGAAATGGAATGGGGGCGATCAAAGGGAAAGAAGCATGTTTTTGTAACCATTTTCTGAATCATCTGTTGCATACCAAAATACTAGGGAAATGGTGTATGGGGCTATGATTTTTTTTTTCACATCAAGATATTTTGGTATCAGAAGAATCCCCATATTTTTCTCATTATGTCTGTGAAATATTAGGGGCCAGAAATGTTTCATTTGGAAATTATAGGCTAAAATGTGGTGAATTACTGCCAAAGGTGGTTAACCATCAACCAGTCTGTGTACTACTCAATGGGCACATGTCTTTTGAACTTGCGCTTCTAAAAATAGAACTATTGGAGTTATGCAACTCAAACTTTGGAATGTAACAATTTTAAGGATGACCTTTCATGTAAAATAGAAAACATCAAGTTGAAATTCGGGTCAGCAATCGGAACATCTACCTTTAAATAGGTTCCGTATTATTTTTACGATTTTTTTCTTCGATTTTGGCGCTGAAAAAGGAACTGAACTTGTTTACTTGTCTCACATTTTATGATGTATGGATTGTGATAATTGAAAGTACAACATATGGTTAACCCGAGAAATTAGCCTCTGATTTGAAATTGGACAAAATAATGATGTAGCGCCCTCTTCGTTTTTAAGAGAACATTTTAGTGTTGACAGAGCATCGTTCACCTCATTCACCCTTTTCTCTCGCTATACGCTGCTAACGTCTCAAATATTAATATCCATAATTATGTTTCTTCGCTTTATTCAGGAACTTCTTCCCGATCATGATGCTATAATGTATACTGATACAGACATGGTATTTCTACGCCCTCTAGACGACTTCTGGCGTTTAATGGTAAAGTTAAATTCTACGCAACTCATGTTAATGACACCCGCTACACTACCAGGTAGCAAGGAAACTCTTTACACCACCAAAACCAAGATCCCATTCTATGGCAAGGCTGGAGTAAATTCTGGTGCTCTGCTGATGAATTTGACAAGAATGCGAACCGTTGGAGTACCCAGCAGTCTTCTTCAGATTTACCACAAGTACAAGTCGGTTTTCATATTTGGCGACCAGGATATGTATAACATTTATTTTCATTTCCACCCAGGTGAGTAAACGAGGAAAGACTCTTATATACAGTGTGGTTCAATAAAACGTTGACAGTTTTTGAAGCCATTTTTTTTTAAAATTCTGTAGATTTAAAAAGAATAATAATTCAATATTCATCAACTATATGATCTTGACCATCTATGCTGAAAATATCGTTACAAAAAACCTTACGGTTGCAAAATAACAGCTATTTGAACAAAGTCTGTCCCATTTCACTCTGTCCACACGGGTACTGATTTCGCTTTACATTGAACACTGAATGATGAATTGCATGCAAGTAATCTAAGATTTGAAGATCCCGCCACAAGGGAAACCAGTGTAATTGTTATTATTACACCTCATAAATATTCATGAATTAATCATGGCAATTCATTGGCCAATTCCTTTCACAAGTACTATTTCCCTAGGGAAATAGTTTTGATTATTTCCCTACAACCTCATCCCCAGAGTCACAGTGAGGTGTAATAAAACAAATACTACATGGTATGATCGGGGCAATAGGGCACACTATTTTCCCTCGGTACTGGCTACATGCCTACCACCCCTCACCCTCCGGGTTCGGGGTGGTAGGCCTGTAGCCAGTACCTCGGGAAAATAGTTTGCACTATTTCCCCTCTAACCATGTAGTATTTGTATAATATTAACTCTATTCAGGTGTGAAATCAATACGTAATAATAAAACCACGAGTGACCCTAATTAGAATTATTGATTTTCATAGATTGGAAGTGTAATTGTCTATACTCTATGCCTAATAAAAGTAACGATGCACTTTAATGTTATCTTGCTGGTCATTTCCCGTAGACTTACCCGTGAACAAAGAGATTCTGGAGAGATTCTCTTTGCCGCCATAGCATTATTAACATTGAGATTTTCAGCAAAGATGGCCAAGATGATATTTTTGAGGAATACCGTAGATATTCGATATCTAGCCATGTTTATGCCAACTTTGAAACTCTGAAAGAGATGGCGCCCTCTCGCGATAAAGCTGGCTTTTAAAAAGATCATTCTAACAAAATAATTTCGGCGGCGCTGAAAATTACGTACGTAGGCCTAATGTTCGTAGTATAGAGTCAGTTCAGTCAGTCATTAGCGCGATCACTAAAACTAGAGAGATAAGCTCTTTCTGTTATGAAGATCCTGTAGATTCTCCTAGTTAATTATGTTGCATTAGATGCTCGATCATTCGGAGATCGAAATTTGTAAGTGTGTTAACGTTAATGAATTATCATCGAAATTATAGAACCCAGAACGCTTGACCTAAAAGTTGTCTACCTCTATAGTCCATCTTACTGTATATGGGGCAAGAGTTCCAACAGTTCTGACGATATACATTTGATTGTTAGCTTTCAGTGTGTGTTATCACGTTATGTATATTTCAAATAAAATATATGCCCCCCAAATTTCCTAAAATTACTGATTTTTGGTCGAATAACTCGATAGACTACCACTAGTTCATTATTCATTGAACACGACGGTTGCTTCAATGAGTAGTATGGGCGAGCGGTTTAGGCTTTAGACTATAAATCTATTGGATTCTCCCCGCGTCGGTTCGAATCCTGCTAAATACCTTTTGTTACAAAAAGCGATTTAGTCTCTGTGTATTGGGAAATGAAATGACGTATATTTTTACTCCACACATTTTCATTCATGGATGTAATTGCCTACCTCCAGACACACACCAGAGTATCTTAAATGCATTTTTACCAAGATTTTTCACATTTTAATGTCGGGAACCTTATAACCTTTAAAACATTTACATTCCAATAAATGTGTTAATGCAAGGTTTTTATTCAAATATGTTTTCTATTTATATTAGACCTACTCCTTTATTTTCATATCAGTTTGAAATATTAAGGTGCTACACTTAAACACTCTCCACGTGCCAGGCGTCTGCAGACGACATTCCAAAATTTCACAGAATATTTCAAAAATTGAAATAAGTATACATGCCTAGTATTTTTTCATTAATCCTTTGGATTAATTGGACCAGAGAGTTGTTATAGACCTTGCAAGCTGTTTATATACAATAAAAGCAACAGCCGCATGGAAAGTGTTTAGGGCCCATTTACAACCCAAATTGTTCCTATTTTACACGGGGTGTATTTTTGTTGTGACACAATCAGTTGCATAGATGTAATCGTTTCGTTGTCATTATCAATCGTCTTCTAAAAATGACATTAAAGATCGATAATTGCTCAGCAGCAAAATGATCGAATGACAAGCTCAACATTCTTCAATGGGTATTTAAGCGATGTGCAACCAAGCGTGAATCAGTATTCAGCGTGCCATGTAATAAATAATATTGAATTCATTGGTGTCCACTGGAATGAATAAAAGTCAGGAAACTATAAACAGTTTGGGGAAATAAAAAATAACATGAAGACTACCATGAAATATACACGGTCTCGAACCCGGGTCCTCTCGCTTCTGATGTGGCCGGGGTTTACCCACTAGACCACACGGAGACTATGTTCAAGTGAGCACCACAAGACAAGCCTTAATGTATTAGCAGTCGTGTCAGCAGTTGCCACAGTTTAGTGAATCTATGGTCTATTGTAGACGACACGATTTTATTTTCACGTGGAATGAGGATGTCGTCGTGCAATTCATATGACAAAATATCAGCCTTAGGCGTAAAAAAAAATTGTTTCCGGTAGGCCGCGCGCATAATGGCGACGTAAATTAATACCGCATTTCATTTTGTTATTCTCATGTTTTAAAACATATAATCTCAAACGCGATTTAAATACAAATTACCGTAATATTAACATTTTACACAAACAATTGAATCTGACTGCTCTGGGAAGCCCAGTATGACATGGGGCACATTAGTAATAGTATACTGGCTGTGATTATTTCAATTTGTGTCTTCAGGGTTCGCGGCGCGGCGTATGCTAAATTGCAAAAATTGCCTTTAGAAAGTCATCCCACCGCACTTCTCCCCACCCCCCCCCCCCCCTAAAAAATACCACCCCACACCGCATCTCGCATCTTGGTTTTCAGACCACCTAGCGGAAACAAACTTGTTTTTGTTTTTTTGCCTTATAGGTCTAACAGTGCCAATAATAAGGCATTTCAATTAGGTTCAACGCAATGTGCCTGCAGCCTAGGTTTATTTTTACTACATGTAAGGGGTGCTATAACAAGTTGGCTAAAGTCGTGTTTGCCGGGACGATGCTCGAAAATGCTATTTTCTATAAAATATGGGTTTTTTTCTTTACCGAAAAAATGACGGTTTATTTGCCGTGGCCTTGACTCTTGTCGGCCTTGAATCTTGTTTTATTAGGCTTTAACTTTTTTCGATCATCAATGTATTGTTATTCGCGTTGATACCCAATTTAACTTGCTGAGACGCCGATTTTACATTTAAAATACGACTTCGAAAGTGGGTTCGATTTGGCTATTGGGTCGATTAACTCAACAGTTCACCACTAGTTCATTATTGAGTGCACACGATAGACGCTTCAATGAGTAGGCATGGCCGAGTGGTTTAGGACTATGGACTAGAAATCTGCTGAATTCTCCCCGCCTGGGTTCGAGTCCTGCAGAATACCATGTTTATTTTATTAAAACAGAAATTGCATCCTGGATAAATATGACTTTCCCTTCAAATGAACCTAAGTTGATCAAAATTGATAATCGTGGCGCAGGCCAACCAAAAGACGTAATCTTCCCCGGTTAATTTTCACGTTTGGCGTCTGACTGCCAAGCATCATTGATATAAAACGCATGCAACAAATTAGTGTGAAACATTGTTCATCATTTTTTAACCTTATACATTAAAATATTCATAGTGTTCCTCATTAATTAATTAATTCATTTGTTTATTTATTTATTTATAAGATTTTGCTAACATAATTATCATTTTTTATATCATCTGATTCGGAGCGCACAATGAGAATTAACCAATATTTGTAACTTTTCTAAAATAACAATTAATAGGTCTCTGATTCGCATTCAAACCATAACATTATAGGTACATGTACATTCCATGTATTCCCAACTGCTAGTCTAATCTGATGACCGTGTTAACTATCACGCTACACCAAGGAGTATATAATGGCTACACGCTTTGGATTCAACGATTGAAATGAATAACATCCCAGAGGAAATATTTACCGTTCCAAAAGATGTGTTACGTAATAACTTCTCTGGTTTTTGAATAGAGAATACAGATAGAATAGAGACTATACTTATGCGTCCCCGTAACAAAGGGTTACCCGCTTTCGCTGTTCAGATCGATTCAATGCACGACCTTCAAAGAATGACCTATTATACATTTGGCGGGTTATTTTTATTTTGAATCGAGTATCTATCAACATGTGTAATTGGCACTGTGAGAAATTTATCGGATTTACCGCGCTGGGGGGGGGGGGGGGGGGGGGGTGGGGTGGGGTGCTTGTCACAACCCCCCTCACACATATCCCTCTCAAGTTAGTTGTTGTGACTCGTTGAATTCTCAAAAGTTGCCAGCTTGGCAAAGTCATTTTTATTTTGCCCAACCCCCACCCCACCCCAACTCATTATAAAAAAACCTAGCTACGCCACTCGAATAAAAATCAATCATACATGTATAAAGATTTTATTTCTTTTTTTTCTTCTTTAGGATAGGCTGGTTCCTAAAAAATATTAACTGGTGACAAAATAAAGTAAATTGATAATTTTGGGATATTTTCTCTATAGTCAGTGTTTTTAAAATAATTTTGAATTTAGCTGCTTAATAATATATCCTTAAAAATATCGAATAGCAACAAATACTATTTATGAACAATAAAAGATACATTGGTTAAGTCGAATATGACCTGCCAGAGTCTAGACCTCGCCCCTCGATTCTCCGTATTGTACGTCTGCTGTTTTACCCCGTTACCAGACACTCACACTCGTATACACGTAGTCATTGGATAGGTCCCGGGATAGATTCTTGATCCGAAAATTATATTAAACGGACTATATACTGCGACATTACTTACGTCATTTTCAGCGCCGCCGAAATTATTTTGTTAGAATGATCTTTTTAAAAGCCGGCTTTAATCGCGAGAGGGCGACATCTCTTTCAGAGTTTCAAAGTTGGCAGAAACATGGCTAGATATCGAATATCTACGGTATGTAAAAAAGAATTAAACCAAATCCCACAATTTTGAAAAATATGGCTTTGACGGTTTTTTGAACCACACTGTATAATAGTGCTCATGACTATGAGTGGTAAAACAGTGACACACTGACACTGACACCAAAAGTCTCACCATCACAATGCGATTATAATTATTAAGCCTATAACCATAGCGAAAGAAAGAAAAATGGAAACAAGAAAAATGGGCAGAACAAAATTAAAGAGAGGAAACAAATGAAAAACATAAGATATATGTTTTAATGTATTATGTTTG
>CM069456.1:11744075-11874014 GCA_035610835.1 Ophiura sarsii | reverse complement strand
GGGAGGAGGAGGAGGGGAGGGAAAAGGAGAGGCCGGGAACCGTAATTAGTGTCTCTCACTTTTTCTCTACGTCTCTGAACCACCATGTGAGTGTTATAACGAAAGTAAATATTGATAGCAAGGAGAGTTTTAGGTCATCCAGGCAAGACAGTGCAAGCGGGGTGTGCTCCCCCCATCATAGCACTCCCCGCATCATTGTCACGGTGGGGACAAAAATAAATAAATACATTTTATGATTCCCCCCATCATTGTCACGTGGGGACTATGCCCCGCCCCCCCCAAAAAACCATTTTTTTTGCGCGGAATTAGTTTAAATATTTAACTATTCAACAGTTGCACTCGCCAGGGGGGGGGGGGGGGGGGGTGAGGGGGGACGATCACAACCCACCCCCCACCCCCCACCCCCAATATTGACGTCGGTTCATTTGACCACAGGATTCATGGAATTATGATGGTCAAAAGTACACAGATGTCAAAAGTACACGCTCGCATAATGTGTCCCCAAAGTGCAATATTCTTTGCTACATACCTCGATCGTGCCAAAAATAGGTGTAAAATCATTTCTTGGCTCACAAAGTCTTGTCGTTTCATTTCGTTTCTCGCCCCCCTCCCCCAATATGGAATAACCCTACTTATACGCCATTGCTATTCAAGCTTAACAACACGGTTTCAGTAACGTTTTCTTGACCATTTTAGGGGGAAAAAACTAGAAATTTTGAATTCATTGGTCACCGTCGTTGTTTGTGTCTAATCAAGGAGTTAACTCCTTGGTCTAATGGACTTGAGACAAGTCTACACAATTCCTTGTGTCCTTATTTTCCCGGAGCGCACTGTTGATGGCGCTATGTAACGCGACCAGCTAGTCAGACGACGGTGGTCACGCGATTTCATTGTTCCAATATGGCACTAACGGGAGTGCTCCATTTATAAATATTTTTAACAGTCATCGCCCGGTTAACGATGAAAATTATTTTAAAAATAGCATTTACAATGCAGTTGGTTAGCCAACTCCAACGGTTTCGGATTGGAAACAAATTCTTCTAATTATGATGAATTTTTCAAAATAATAAGATTAACATTCGCGATTACGTGTTATTTCAATACGAATTCAAAATCTAGGATTCGCGTGACCATCGTCGCGTCGTCTACTGCTAGTTTTGCAAGTTTTTTCCCTTCAGCGGTAACAGGACGTGTGTAACTAAAATTAGGATTCTTCGAGGAGTGGTGTGAACAAACCGAGAAACGAGGTGGGAATGGGTGATCCTCTGCACTGACCAATTATCACACAAAGATTTAAACAAATATTATTCAACTCATCTTCCACAATTTCTCTTTTATAAACCATACATGTTTGTTTGTACGTCATCACTTTTCAAATGAAAATAGTTGAATATTCCTCTCATAAAATGACTCTTCATAATACATTGCATTGCATGGATAAAACCATGTATATCTTCCCTGCAAGATATCAAACCTATCCTGCCTATCAAACCATGTATATCTTCCCTGCATGATATTTCCACACAGATTTGCTGTGACTGCTGAATATTTAAATTCATCATCAAATAGTTTGTAGATGCTTAAGTTTCCATGATGAGTATCACGTTGATCATGGTTCCTTGCCAATTCCATTCATAGGGATTCGAAGGAACAAGCAAATTTGATTTTATTGTTTGTTGTCACTGGCAAAAACATGGTAACTTAGGTTATCGAACTATTTGCCGCCAATTTGCTGGCAATGTAAAACAGACAGGTTTTTGCAGAGTTTACTAGAGGTACATTATGGGAGTAGATACGTATGCACAGACACTGTGGCCAATTTTACATTGTGGGGGTTACTCCCACAGTGGAGACTTTCCCAGGTGGTTTTATATGGCCTCTAGAGGGGGTATAGCCAATCATAGATTTGTATGTCCTTTATGGAGTATTTTTCATACACCTACAGAAGAAGTGACCTTTTATACCAATTACAACACCCACAGGGCATGTTTGTACTTCCAATTTTGTTTGTTTTTGTGTATATTGTGGGCGAACACTGTAGCTTTTGCGGGTAGGGGTGGACGTCCTATCTGTTGGTAACTTAGCGAGGGACAGTAACACGTCACGTTGGAATTTAGAGGGATAGACTACGTTTTAGGGTAGGGTTAGGGTTGAGGAAAATGTTAACCTTTGAACCTATTTTGCCTTAATCTTGGAAACTGAATATCAGGTGGATATAAAACCATCAACTTTTGTATCCTTGTGATCTCGGGAACAGATTGATGTGTACACTATACAGGGTGTATCAAAATAAAGGAAACCCAATTGAATCATCATTCATCAATGAAAGTTAAACAGCGCCAAGTTTTAGATCAAGTGTGATATGCCTGAAAGAAGGTGTCCCGCAAGCACAACATTGTGCATTGTATGTTAGACAAATAATGATTGATCCAATATCGCGAAGTTGTATAGAACAAAACATCATACTTATGACAAAAACAAATACAAACTGCCATCTCTCAAGATGCAATCTTTAAAATTCGCGGCGATCGAAAGCCCCGGTGTCGATGACGTCGTGGATATTGGTGCTCACGTTTGCGCATGTGCATTGTATGACTATGACTTCATCGACCGGACTTTCGATGCCGCGAATTTTAAAAATTGCATGTTGAGAGATGGCAGTTTGTATACGTTTTTGTCATAAGTCAGGGCTGTCAACTCTCCCGCATTAGGCGGGAGTCTCCCGCATAGACACTCTTTCTCCCGCACTCCCGCATAGCATATATAAACTCCCGCCTCAAAATAAGTCAAATAAAAAAGGGAAAGAAAAGAAAAGGGAAAGAAAGAAAAGGGAAAGAAAAGAAAAGGGAAAGAAAAGAAAAAGGAAAGAAAAGAAAAGGGAAAGAAGAGAGGAAAGGAAAACAGATGTCTATCGGTAGGCCTATATTGAAAAGGCCTAGTTGCACCCACTTGGGATATCAGTGGCGTGTCCAAATGGGGGGGGGGGGGGGGGGGGGGGGGGGGTGGCTGATATAATCCAGCTTGGAGGGGCATGCACCCCTTATAAATTGACAGATAGACATTGCATGGGTTTATATATTTAATTCTATCAGTCGAAGGAATCGAAACCATATTCTTTACAAATATTATGAATGAGTACGTATGCAAGAACATTTATATTCGTGTGCTATGCGTGCATATGTCCAGAAATATCATTCTAAAAGCCCATTTCAAACCAAAATACACATTAATTATAGCCAGAACTGAGTATATAGGAAAAAATTCGCGCGCTTCGCGCTCATGTTTTCCGGAAACAGGTAACCCGGAACTAAATTCATTCGGGTGGGGTTGGGATTATACTTATTCGGAGGAAATTAAGAAGTTTTTGGTAAAATTCTTTCGTCAAGCGGGGAAATCAAAAACCCAATTCGTCGAAAATAGTATGGAAAATCATGGTCGGAAAATAAATAAATAACGAACCTAAAGAGAGGGGTCATATATATATATAGCTTTTTGGGGAACCATTTTCATATTTCGTTCTAAAAACGCTTAGAAAAACCCAAAAGAACCGTTCAAATACGCAAAAATTTCTGCTCGCTACGCTCGCATCATATGACTTAACAGTTTCAGTTTTAATCAATCGGGCATTTTTTTTCGCAATTCATTTTTGGGGTCAGGGTTCTGACCAAATATGTCTGATTGAGTCGTGGGCCAAAGAGGTTAGGAACCAATGATCTATACTACTTAAATCAAGAAAAAATCATCTTTTTGCACAACTTCCTTTTTCTCGCATAGCCTATAATGAAATAGCTGTCTAACTTAGATAAAAAGCCAATATTGATTGGAAATGATGGCATTTCAATAGAAAATCGGTCAAAAGTACACACCAAATTGCCCAAATGGGTTCGAGAATTAATTTTTATCTTCAAGATTATGAGGGCGGCACATCCCCCCTCAGACTCCCCCCTGTTCGCGTTAGTTACCGCGGAGGCCGGTGCTTTGCACCTCTTTGGTTACTCACAACAGTTACTCACTATTTCAGTTTTTTAACCTTGATTTTCCCCCCACCCCCTATACAAATAACCTGGCACCGCCCCTGGCTGTAGGCCTATCTTTTTGACTGTGCGATTTTTTTTGACTGTGCGATTTTTTTTGACCGTGCGATTTTTGTTTACTCTCCCTCCCAGCGAATCCCAAAAGTTGACAGCCCTGCATAAGTATGATATTTTGTTCCAACTAATTACGCAATATGGGCTTGATAATTATGCCTCCTAAAATATAATGCATAATGTTGTGCTTGCGGGACACGGCCTTTAAAGAAAGAACTGGATGTTCTCTTTTAATGATACCTGACCATGAGAGTATTATCACGGTTGAATGAATAGCAATGCATTGTTGGGCAGTGTGAAACCTGCACTGTGAGAACCCGGGTTGAACCCGGCCCGTTCTACCCTTCACTTTCGCAGGGTTGTAATTTTCGACCGGGTAGGTTTTTTTAGCTTATTTTTCTGTTCACACCAGACTTTAACCCGGGTTCGACCCGGGTCGTGGAGAAAACTAGCTATAGTGTGAACACGCCCTTAGCAACCCCAGCCATTCAACCATTTTTGTGTGCTGGCCTATCCAGTGGCGTACCCAGCTTTTGGAAACTGGCGGGGGTGGGGGGGGGGGGGGGGGGGGACGACCATATTTGTACCGACGAAAGGCATGATGTATTGACAAATTATTTGAAAGACTCCAAAAGAAATCGTAAAACTTGCACACTTTTCTCCTGTCAGCAGCTGAAATCTTGATAAGTGGTGGGGGGTGGGGGGGGGGGGGGGGGGGGGTAACGTTGAGGTTGTCCACAAAACCGGCTGGAAAAATTTGCATGGTCAAAATCGCACATTTAGGCCTACTGACGATGGCTAGTATTTACCGACGGGGTTATTTCCCCGACCCCCCCCCCCCCCCCGTACGCCACTGGGCCTATCCCCATTCAAAATGTGTTGAACCATGGGTGTTACGTAACACTGTATATAACTCCTAGTCCAAAAAGCCTAATGGAATCACTTTCTCATTGGAATGAGAAGATCCTGTTCTTGCACCAGATATATCCCACTACTATTACTATCTAAAACTCTGCAGTTTCCCCGTAATTGATGATTCAATTTGAGATTTCTTAATTTTGATACACCCCTAGAAGTTGTTACCACTCTAGCTTTCCCCTACTCAATGTTCAGTACTCAATATTTTTGGGGTAATAGGTGTGTGCTGCCAAGGATTTTGAATTATGACCGAAACATTTACCACTTAATTATCACTTTGCCAGCCATGTATTTACCACTAATGACCTTTTGTACCACTAATGACCTTTGTTACTACTAACGACCTTTTAAGGCCCCTTGACGAATAATGTACCCATATATTTACCAGAAAACAAGAAAATAAGGGGTCATCCGTTTACCAGACAAGTGAAAAGGTTAGGGGAAGGTGGGGTAATGGCGGACACATTTTGTCAGAGAGGTATAACACACATATAATACGTCATATAACAATAAAAATCATGTAAACACAAAGCACTGTGAAGGTTCTACCTTTTATCAAGTTTTTATCAACTCATCATTTTGAAATTCGAAGCTACGACTCAATAAAAAAAAAAGGCGTCGTCCGGCATTACCCCACACTCTGGGGGTAATCCCGGACGTTATTTATTAATGGCAGCCCTCTTTTTATTGGAATATAGCATTTCAATGGTAGTTAAAAAATACCCTTTTTAAAAGTGTAGCAGAAATCAAAGAACAATGTCACATATTTATATGGTCAACAACTATTACCGATTTATAATGTTAAATTGACCACGCCCATATTGGTTACCATGGAAACGGTACATGTCCGGGATTACCCCAATCCATGTACAATATATGGGCACATCCTCTCTTATTATTATGCTCATCATTGTGACTCCGAATTCATTTCTTTTTTATCAGAAGGTATCATACATTACATAAAAAAATAATAAGACTTTGTTTTCCTTGATGTAGAAATACCAGTTTCAAAGAGAAATTAATGCACCAAAATATCAACTTGCCCAAAAAGTGATTTTTGTAATTCGCAAGAATTTGCGAGACAACCATCCCATTTAGGTTTTGTGTGATTTCAATGGAGAGGCACCTAACATCATAGGGTGGCAAAATACCACCTTCTTTCACCTGCCTTTAGATACAGCCCTGTCCGCAATTACCCGCGTCCGCCATTACCCCACCTTCCCCTACCCTATTTGGCGGCATACCTGTAACCTCAGACCCTACACATCCTACTGAATCAGTAAAAACTGGTTCTTGTAAGGACTATACTATTATTTCTACCATACACAAAACAGATTTCTCAGAGACCTTTCACAATTTTCAAAGTCTATCTCAATGATTCCTAACCCAATACCATGCATGTTTGTACTTATTTCAATGCATTTCTCATGGTGATTTCAAATATGGTAATGAAATTCAATAATGTTGACATTTTTGAAACATTTTGTGAATTTTTGGAATGTCGTCTGCAGGCATGGAAAGTGTTAAGAGGCACAATTGGGCATCTTAGGGACTGTAATAGATAGTCATTTTCTGGTAATTTTTAGATTATTACCTGTATAACCCAAGGCCAAGGCCAAGGCCAAATTAACACATCAACTGCAGGCCTGAGCAACCTATATTTTTCTAAATAATTTGTTGAAACGTTTATTATAAAATCTGTTGAACACATGTGAAAAATGTCTTGCTTACATTTGACAAATTGTTGGCATTTTTTGAAGATGTTTGAATATTGAAAATATTTGGAACTTTTCAAAATGTACCAAAATAGAGACTAAAAAAAGAAACTGCTTAGGCAACAGAAACCAACAACACCCTATTTATTTTCTTCAAATACCGGAGTTTTTGTTGTTTTTTGTTGTTAAAAATGTCAACAATTGTTAAATGTTCACAAAAATGTTCACACATTTTCTTTTTTTAAAACACCTCATCAACCCACACATCCTGAGAGCTGTCTGCCTGTAGAACAGGATTGTGGTTTACTTGTTGCCCTACTGTTTGGGACACTTGGATTTGGTGTGAGAAAATATCAGGTTAGTAATATACTGTAAAAGCTGATATATTCGTGGTGGTTTTAATTTCGCGCTTTTCATGCAAAATCGTTTTCTGTGAAAATTATAACACGCAAAACATATTGTTTTCAACATTAATGCAGTGCAGAAGGTCGCCCGCCAAAAAATCAATTCGCGAAATTGTCTATGATATATAAATGCGTGAAAATATCTTTACCCGAAAATATTTGCTTTTACAGTAAGTCTAGAGACCATGGAATGTCACCATGAAAAACATTTCAATACTGGTATATGGCTATTCATACACATCAAAACAATAATAGGAAACACAGAAGTATAATATAACAATAGGAGTATTGTTATCTTCCTTTTAATAACAAATAACGGGTCTAGCATAGTCACAATAGTTTAATCCAGCATTCTTCAAAATTGCGTACAATACATAAAAATATTTCAAACTTGGTAGCAAAAATAACATTTTCACTACAAACAAAAGCTTAATAACAAAAACGCACAGTAATATGTTACATACAATCTTACATTCGTTCATATCCGGCATTAAAAATGAAAGTATTCAAGTCATTTTGGGCTACTGTAAAAAAGAAAATGTTCGTGTCAGTTCATGTGGTTATCACAAGCACAACATGTCGTTATCACATGCACAACATGTGGCACATGCACAACATGTGGTTTTCACATGATTTAAAGTGACTCTCACATGCATAAATGAATAGGAAAGGAGTGAAAGTTTGAAAGACAGTTACATTAAAAAAAAAAAAGTTTTTATAAAACAATCAGCAAGCGTGAGAAAAAAAACCGTGCAAATATTTTGATTTAAATGTAGGTATATATGGGCCTAGGAAGCTCAATAACATGACAATTTAAACACGCAAATTGTTCAAAATGTGCAAAGCGCAATAAATTACACGCCTACAAATTTCTACTTTTACAGTATTCCTAGAACAAATGGTAGAGAAATTAAATTCTTTAAGGTAAATTCAGTGATTTTCAAACTAGATTTATTGTCTTCAAATTTCTCCAAACCGTAAAGCATTGACACTGACCGATTCTTATTCCAAGGGAAAACAAATTTGACAAAATTCTTAGAATATTCTGAACATTTTCAGAAATTGTCATACTAACGTTTATACAAATCCTTGACTTTATTGGTGCCTGCTGAAGTGTAAGCAGTCACTTGAATCAAATTAGTTTGTAGTTGTTTTGATATATGTTGGTCTCATAATGTATAGGCTGTACCATATTTGGAGTCGTAAATGGTCACCGCAGACGGCCATACACAAAGACATGAGAATACCCAATAAAGGTGACAATATTTGCCCACTTTTCTATCCAACAATGCATCAGAAAAGGATAATCAATTGATGTTTACCTATTTGAGATAAACCTTATAGTTTAAGAAAGTATTTAAATTATGTGGGTATTATGCAATAATAAAAATCTAGGTCAGGTGGAATTAACAGAAGGCACCCGACACTATGAACAGACACGACAGGGACCATTTTCTAAGTCATGTCTACGACCCAATGATCACAGTAGCAGTGCCTTCAACTGGAAGCAGCATAAGGTCAGAAGAGGTAATTCTGATGAAGTGTGTAGACCATAACAGATGAAACTGTCAAACGTAAGTAAAATCTATTGGTTTTGAAAAATGAAAATCTCGATCAAAAAATCACATCTTTATAATCTACACGTATCAACACATGTGGTATTCTACATACATTGTAATATTGCTAACACAAGCAGTAGGCATGTATGATAAAGCAAGTCCTTAGGAAAGGAAATACACTTTAAGCTCCCCCAATCTTTGCAATCCTGTGAGTATGATAATACTTCTGCAAAGAAAACTTTTCCCCAAACCATTGTTAGCACATGTGCTATTGTCATTATCCAACTACATTCTAATAAACTTAAACTTGAAACAATGTTCATTTCATGAGACACCTACAGTTCAGTCAGTTCAAAATGGGTGAACTTTCTTTCAGCAGCGAATGAATTCAGAAGAGCATGGGTGCATTAAAAAATGCTTGCATAACACAACCTGGCGCATTATAAATTGTATGAATGATGCTTGCATATTTTTAAATAGCGTGTGTATGCTTGGATTACGTGCGGAGAGATTGAAACCGCAAATTTCTCACCAATTTGGAACTGTATAAACTATAGCTGTGTCATATATTCCACGATTCACCCATGTGATACCCATGTGACACACATCAGTTACACATAAGACATCAATGTGATACCCATGAGACACACATGAGTCACCCATGTGATACCCATGTGACACACATCAGTTACACATAAGACATCAAATGTGATACACATGAGACACACATGAGTCACCCATGTGATACCCATGTGACACACATCAGTTACACATAAGACATCAATGTGATACCCATGAGACACACATGAGTCGCCCATATGATACCCATGTGACACACATCAGTTACACATAAGACATCAATGTGATACCCATGAGACACACATAAGACATCAATGTGACACCTGTTTCAGTTTGAATATGGCTTTGACACAACTTATTTTTTACTACGATCACATTTCAAACAAACAGAGCTTAATCTATGCATCATAATAATTAATATAATACTTAACAGATATTAATGTTTGATATTAATGTTTGATATTAATGTTTGATATTGTTGGCAAGCATAAAATTCTCATTTTTACATCATATACAAAAACTAGACAATAATTTATAGTTAACACAATATTATTCAGTTTTCCCCCTCTCAGTAATCAATCACTAAACTGAAGGAATTGCATACTCAGACAACCTGCTTAATGACTCATTAATGTCTGCCCCAAGATTGAAATATTTTTGCTTGAAAATTTACGCTGACAAAGTAATTGGTTAAAAGTTTGACTTATTACGTGTCTAATAAGCTTACATGAGTGTTGGATAAAATGTTGCCCACCACACTCTCAAAAAACACACTAATTGTGTCCCTTTTCACCCTTGTTTGGGTCACTTTCCAGATAAATCTTCATCAGCATGCACTTTTACTGGAGGCAGTACATATTGAAGTTAGTAATTTAGTAATAGCATAGTTAATAAATAAGACATTCTGAGCAATACAATAATGTTTAAAAGATATTTGACATCTTTAACGTCTTGGCTACACAATACAAGATACCCACATGATATCATTGAAACTGCTAAGAAACCCATCTGATAATCAATTGATACTCATGGTAATCTATGTGTCACCCATGTGTCATCCATGTGATGCCCATGTGATATCATGAATGACACATGAGAAACCTATCTGATAATCAATTGATACTCATGGTAATATATGGGTCACCCATGTGTCACCCATGTGATGCCCATGTGATATCATGAATGACACATGAGAAACCTACATGTATCTGATAATCAATTGATAATCATGTGTCACCCGTGTGTCACCCATGTGTCATCCATGTGATGCCCATGTGATATCATAAATGACACATGAGAAACCCATTTGTGTATAGTCACAGCAAAAGGGTGCAGTTGTCTCCTAAAGAAAAAGTTGATATCAGAATGGCTACAAATGGAGCATTATGATTGCTTCAAAATGACACCTTTGTAGTTAAGATTGGATACTGCTTTCTGATTTTATAAAGACAAAATACTGTAAAATTGCCTTTATTTTCTTCATTTTTCTATGCCTAATTCCATCAATATCTCATAATGCATCTGGCCGACAACTGCACCCTTTTGCCGCAACATTACACAATTGAAGCCTTGATTTATATTACACAATCCAACATAGTTTAAGCATGCAACATACAGAGCTAGATACACTGTTAAGGGAGGTGTCAACCCTGTTTGGCGCCAAATTTATCAAGCACTGTAACTTTTAAACTATAAATGTGATGTACATAAAAGTATACATTTTTTCAATGAAATGAGTCGGAGAATCCATTTTTGGTATAAAAATTCACTTAAAATAGTGCTTTTTACATTTTTGCCCCAAAATCACTTTTTTGGCTTCAAATATTTTCAGACAACCTAACAAAATCAGTTTTTGATTAAAAATCTAAAAATTTCACCAAAATCATCTAAAGTCAATTATCTAGGATCACATTTTTTTTTTTGGCTTACAATTTTTTAGTTTTGAAAATATTGACCAAAAAGTGTCAACAATTATTAGTTTAAAAGTTACAATGCTTGATAAATTTCATAAAAAAGGGTTGACAGTACCCTTAAAATCAGATTACCAACGAAACAGTCAATATAGAATTGTGTATGACGAACAAAAGAAACAGAGTATCGCATCAAGACAAAGGGAATGAATGAAGCATCTAAATTGGAAGAATTATAATATTTGAACATGATCGCCGTGGTCAATTTTAAATCAGATTAATAAATCGTGCTGTGTAAATTTGAAATTATATATACACACTATTATATATATCATATAAATACACAAAAATATACATGGATAAGCAATACATACAAAATACCATTTAAATCGTTAGGCTGTTCTGCACGTCTACAGGGCGAGTCGGAAAGAACAGGCAATTTGTTCGCAAAGGCGCCATGAAAATTGCAGGCCTGCATATTCGAAACCAATGATAGTGCTTAAAAGGCCACATATTTGGCTTTCATTAAGAAGAGAAAAAAATTGAATTCGCCCATTGCGTCATAATGTTACATCAATTAGAGTAGAACTCGGTATTTTTAAGCCAAACCACAGGATGACAAACGCACAGAATTGTTGGCTAGCTGATTCAGAGATGGCAATCAATGAAACAGGTTGAAACCCTTGAAATCAGATGAATGTTGGATACAAAATCTTAAAATAAATTGTAATTATGAGTAACAACAAGCCTGAATTCAAGGGAAACCCATGACAAGAGGCATCAGGGCTGAATAAGGAAGCAAGCCTCATTAGAATACATCGAGGAATGGTTTGATAATTTGACTATCCCATAGGGCTTTCAATTGGGTTTCACTCAAATTAGTGTAATATGAGAACGCAATGGTCGATTTCAAAATTTCTTTTTGAATGAAAGCCAAATAATGGGTATTTTAGCACTGCCACTGGTTTTGAAAATGCAATACTGAAATGTTTGTGACCCTTTGTTGGTTATGTTTTTTCTGACTCACCCTGTATATACCATTTTGTTGTCTTCACATCTTTACATCATTATCTACAAATAGTTGATATAGTTGTCAATAATAGACAATTTAATACAAAATATTCAATATAAAATACATGCATTGTAAACATTGAAACAAACTTTGATTATATGGCAAGTAAAAGGAAAAAGGTGCATATTTATTGACAAAAAATGATATGTGACAGACAATTATCTTTTGATATGACATATTTTAAGACATGACAATTAAAGAGTTCTCTTAAACATAAATTGTACATTGACTTAAATCAATTATTCTGGTATCATTTTTAAATAAATGACTTTAATCGTGGCTTTGTCACAGTACATATATGACACATGACTGTCACATACATGCCACATGACTTGTCACATGCACATCCTGTGGTTATCACATGAAAAGCATGTGGTGATCACATGCACAACATGTGGTTATCATATGCACAACATGTGGTTATAACATGCACAGCCTGTGGTTATCACATGAACAGCATGTGGTTATCACATGCATAACATGTGGTTATCACATGAACAGCATGTGGTTATCACATGCATAACATGTGGTTAACACATGCACAACATGTGATTTCACATGATTTAATGTGACTCTCACATGCATGAATGAATAGGAAAGGATTCAACGTTTGAAAGACAGTAACATTAAAAAAAAAGGTTTATATTAAACAAACATTCTGGGATACTCTTATAATATTAACATATATAATACAATGGCATAAAACTAGAATGTACAAATCTTAGATATTAAAAGGGCTCTGTGAAGATTTTGTAATACATGAAGTAGGAGTTAACAGTCACCTAGGGCAGTGACATACCATGTCACCATTTGTTGATCAACAATGTTGTCACCTTTTGTTGATCAACAATATTAAGTGCTCGGTTCCATTCCATGCATGAGGGAACATGCATTGACTGTTGTATTGACTGCTGTTGTTACAGATGACTGGGTTGTTCTGGTGTATGGTTTATAATTGACACCCCCTTCCAATGCGCGCTCATACTGACAGGCAATTCGCATGCGCTTCGGTAGGCAAGCTTGTGTTTGTTTGGCTGCTGTGGTATGTAAAAGTAATCGCTCCGTTCATATTCTAAAACCCCATGTGTGAAAAGCCATACGCTGAGTTTATCTTGCATAAATAATATTCTGGTTTAGAAAAAAAATGAAATACCAAATAACACAATAGAATGCAAAATGTTGTAAACAATTTGTCAATTTGTTTAAAAATGTCAGAATATAAAACAGATTAATAATTATTGGCATGCATCACAATGTCATAATAATAATAATTCAAAGAATATGCACCACTATATGTTCCGTTATTAATATCTTCTGATTTAGGATCCTTTAGGACCATAACATTTGTGTGAAACAAAACCAAATTGTGTCTTCGTGACTCAGCTGTGTCATATATGGCAGCTCCACACATATGTTATAAAATGTCTAAGGGATCATGAATCAAGCTATAATTCTTGAACTTTTCAAACCCAGGCAAACGATTAGTTAAAGTTATAATTTTAAAAAGTTATAATTAGTCGCATTTATGATTGGTCATAGTGTGAAACATGTGGCAAGTTGCAATTCCTAGCCATTGCAGTGCATATTAAATAAGGGGAAGGCCAAATCCAGTTTAAGTCTATATAATGATATGTGATGTCTATATTTAGCGCTGGGAAATGGGCCTATACAATATGTTATTGTTTACAAATACCCAAATGGCTTATAAATCCGTCATTCAACCTTAATTGCATGACATGATCAATCACTGTCAGTGTTACAATAGTCTATAAGATCGAGGCATTATTCTCAAATTTAGTCTCCAATTTGGAATAAAGCATAATGGGCATGTTGAACTGGTCTAAACAACGAGGTCACTGCTATAGACAATCTAATGCAACGAGGTTCAGTGCCCTCTTATCTGACAATGGGACCAGGGTTTGCAGGTGGGGTGGGGTTGCAGGGCTGTGTCAAACAGGTAGGTCCTTATGGCAGTTTAATGGAAAGTTAAATAAGCTTAGAAGATGATGAAGGGGGGGGGGGGGGGGGTGATATATACTGTGTTTACTTTTATTATTTAGGTAAGGACATTACCCCTATAACAGTGTTATCCCTGCCCAAATGATCTGATCTAAACAAAGATGTGGAAAGTAATAAGGGTTGTCTACAGTCAATGAGATGAGGTTACCAACCATTTTTGAAAACAAAATAAATCAACATTTATTGAACAATATAGTTTGGTTGCCCTGATATAGGCCTCTGCCCTGTTGTTGCCCTTATATATGCCTCTGCCCTGTTACCTCGATACTTTTTTAGCATAGGGAACCAGATAAAGAGAGAGAGCATGTATTCCCACTATTGTTTCAAAATGGAAGCTATGGGATGGGAGTGTATGCACCAGAAAAGGAATGTGCTACGGTTCAATCAGTTCCAAATTGGAGAGAAATGCATGGTTTTTATCTCTCCGCGCACATTCGCTTGGATTAGTTTTGCACCACATACACATGGTATTGGCTAAACGCATGAGTCATGCATTTGATGCACCAGTGCTCTTGTTGCGTTCATGTGCGCCTGCACCCTTCTGTATTAATTAACTGTTGTTAGGATGTTCAACAATTTGGCACTGAACATACTATAGTATTTGAAAGTGGGTTAAGTCAATGATGAGGAAGTTATTTAACAAAACAGTTTCATTCACAATAAAAATAGTTCTACAAATCGACTGTGCAAACCATGAGCAACCTGTTAATACATGTATAACTAAATATCATAAAGTGTACTTCATTTCTCTACATTTTGCAAACTAAACTTTTCATTATGTTCCCATCCCGGAACACTTTTGGACCGGTGATTTTTGACATTTCGCCGGTAATAAATCATCTAAGATTTTGTCAACCGCTGACTATGTGGTCCATTTTCAGGGTTATGAAGGTTAGTTTATGCCTTAGGGGCATAATTATGTCCTTTTCAGTCTTTTAATTGGACCACATAATGGGAAATAGACACATCCTTTGATGATTTATTACCGGCGAAATGTAAAATCACCGGTCCAAAAGTGTTAAGGAACTGGGAACATAATGTGCTACTTATGCCTAAGAGCAGACCTATAGTTTTGAAACAAAACAGCATGTGCAAAATTAACAGACTTGATATTGTCCAATACGTGTAAACCTAATTGGAGTTCGTGTGACGACAACAAGTGCTGGGGCAAGTTAAATTAATACTTTTGGCAAAACAGGAATTTTGTATGTATGTTTTCGGTGACCTGGCTGGAATTCTTGCATGGATAATCACCAATCAGACCTTTTCAGACCTTATTGAAGGAATAATACTTTTAAAAATACAATTTGTCTTTCAATTCAGTATTGGAATGCACATTCCATTCCTGAGAGTTTAGCTGTAATGCATAGAAGCTTGAAAGGGGGAGGGTCAGTTAAATACATATGTGACTTAACACTTTCCACGCGGCTATTCGTTTTACCATTATACAAAACGGATTTTTCAGAAACCTTTCCCAACTTTCAAGGTCTATCTCAAGGATTACTGACCCAATACTTGGCATGTTTGTACTTATTTCAATACATTTATCATGGTGATTCCAAATATGGTAATGAAATTCAATAATTTTGATATTTTTGAAACATTTATTTAACACATATTTCTCCTAAAACCCACAATACACCCAATATGATACACCCTTTTGGATGTTGAATGGAGTATGCAAGCTTATTGCACCAAAAGTGTTAAAAAGTTTGAGGTATTGGCAATGTAAAGGAAAACAGAGCCTGGATTCTGTGGGCATCACACTTATATTGATTTGACAGGATATTTTTATGATATTGGACCCTTTAACGCGTAACATACCTGATCTAAAAACACCCCTGATTCAACTGTTTTGGTCACTCATGCTTAAACTTACAGTAATATAGTTGACTCCCACCCTCCTTCCCAAACATAGAAGTTACTATGGGATAATTTTTATTTTTCAAAATGTCTAAAAATATTTAATGATATAATAAAATTTAGAAAGACTTTTTAAAAATCATCTCAAATTTAAAACAATTTGTAAAATATTATAATTTATAATAAGAGGAAATATGACTAACACTAACATAGTGTTATAGGATACTTAAAAATGGACTTTCTTTTCCAATGCAACAATCATGTTACAACGATATATTATCAAAAAGAACAGCATGTTTGCATAAGATTTTAAGCTGCAAAGATATGTGGTTGGAATCATACCATACTAATATGCAAGCCTCAAATTAAGGAGTGTTTTTACCCTGGTTGCCAAGTTTTAGCTCCAGGTGTTTTTACATTTTGCACAGCAATAGGACCAGAAGCTACTTTTGTTTAAAAAGTTACAAAGTAGCTCCCGGTCCACATAGGCTTAATTCGAGGCTTGCTAATATATGCCCCTAAAAATTTATAAAACATCTTATGTACATGGTGTATCAGAATAGGTGGTAACCTTTATAAAATAGAGGTCTTCAGCTGACATCGTAGCTGCTATCTTTACACTTTCCACACGGCTATTGGTTTTACCAAATACACAACAGATTTTTCAGAAAACGTTTCCCAACTTTTAAGCTCTATCTGAAGGATTGCTGAACCAATACTAGGCATGTTTGAACTTATTATAATGCATTGCTCATGGTGATTCTAAATATGGTAATTAAAATCAATAATTTTAACATTTTTGAAACATTTCGTAAAATTTTGGAATGTCGTCTGCAGACGCCTGCTGCATGGAAAGTGTAAAAGGTATCAGTATTTTCAGGTCAAATCACAAGCAATCCTTGGTCCCATTAATATGCTGGTGTCACCTATAGCTTGAAGGTGAATGTGGATTATTGCGGGTACAAATCATGTTACAGGTGAGTAATAAGCTACGCATTAAACAGCTTAACAACCTCTATTTATTGGCTGATATCATAATCAACACAAATAATTCATGGAAAGGGACTTAAAGGCATATTATGCGATCTTTTCCAGGTGGCGCCCTCTATCCTTGATTTTTTTTTTAAAGTAGATTTTCTTGCAGATTTAAATATTTGATCATAAATCATGAATATAGTGTGAGTTACAGAGAGATAAGATTCCTAATTACTTCAAAATCATGTTTTTAAGAGTGAAAAAAAACTTTCCCTGCAGACAATCTATTTTAAAAACCATGATTTTGAAGTAATTAGGAATCGTATCGCTCTGTAACTCAGACTATATTTATTATTTATGATCAGAAATAAAAATCTGCCAGAAAATCTGCTTTAAAAAAGAAATCAAGGATAGAGGACGTCCCATGAAAATGATCGCACAATATGCCTTTAATTGCTAACTTGGCAACATGGATTAATGTAACATAAAGTGTTATCAATAATTTAATCAAATTTAGTAATAACTTATATAAGTGTGTAATATCCGTTGTAAAAATGTCAATGCTGCTGAGATTATCCAATTAAAAAAAAGAAATTTCTTTGAGAGTTTCAAAATATATGCATTTGGTGTAAGTTACATATGTGGTATAGAGTTACAAATAATAGTCAATAAAAAGAAATGAGAAATACTAAGACTATAAATAATTTGGTGATCTTAAGAAATGTGCATATGGATGTCTTATAATTTACATTGGGTAGTTATGTGCATATGTTAAACATACACAACTCAAGATTCCTTTTACACGGCCGGGGAACACTTCAAATTTATAATGGTTCCATGGTGTGTACAAGTAAACAATACAGGGTGAATCAGAAAAAGCAGGAACTTTTTTTGCAAAGGCGTCACAAGAAATTAAGACATGCATATTCAAAACCAATGGTAGCACATTAAAGATCTATAATTTGGTTTCCATTCAAAAGAAGAATTCTTAAAATCGACCATTACGTTATAATGTTACACTAATTATAGTTAGTGCTGTTATCGATACAAAATTTTGTATCGATATGTCGTCAAAGAAAACTTCGACATGTCGATATATTATCGATAAAATAACTTTTTGGTTTCCGAATTCTGCAACTATCGTCTCAAATCAAAAACGTCAGATAAAACCTGATCAGATCGGGAATGGGAGAAATATTCCTATCAATGATGTACCCCAATAAATAACTTTGAAAATTGGCCGAAAAAGTCATTTAAAAACGTTAAACGAAGACTAAAATGAACAAATTCCGAATTAGCTTGCCGATATGGTCGCCAGCTTTTAATTGAAGAAAATCATCCTTTACGCATGCGTGTGACATTGTGCTTCGGATTTATTCGATTTCCCTTCGGCCTTTTCCGAAACCCGATACGAATGACGTATTGCTACGGAAATCATCATTACGCATGCGTGTGACAATTTGTCCAATCACAAATTTTACTTCGGGTTTTATAAATTTATTTAATTTTCCGGAACCGGTCCGAGTGACGCAATGCCAATAACATGTGCTTGCAACTCATCTCGAAAGGCACAGTTCCACAGATGTGGATTACGCCCCTGATAGACCATTGTGCTCTATATAAATACAATACGAGTGGCATTCCCTGATGGCGTTGTTATTCAGTATGAATTATTTTGATACTTGCGGGATTTGTCAGGCTTTCACCGAGGGAATGATGCACGGTACGGCCATGCACACGTCAATATACATTGTATCACAATTTGTAATGAATTGTAAGTGAATGGGGAATGTGCGGAAAACTTAAAAAGCATGTAAAACCCAATTAAAATTCATGTCGTTTCTTTCTGATATACGAAAATATGTATCGACATGTCATATCGTATGGAAAATATTGCGACATGCGACACTTCCGACAATCGATAACAACACTAATTATAATAAAGCCCAAAATGTTGAAGCCAATCCATGGGATGGTCGAAATTTTCAAGCCATTCCTTAATTGTTAATGTGTTCTGATGAGGTTCGCTTTCTGAATCAGCTGAGATCAGTGTTCAAATTAAGAAAAAATATCAGGTTTTCCAGCGGATAACTATGTTATGAAATCATGTTATCCGCCAATGTACTAAAGGACAAATATTCAAAAAGTATGGTCATCAGACGGATAACCTGCATTGAATTTTAGGTTTTCCGCCAGCATTTTTGGGCTTCAGGAAGCCTGGATTACCACTAGCAATAATAGGCCAATTTGAGTATGTTTAAATTGTTGCAGTCTTAATAGATCAATATCAGTGCTTCAGAGAATATATATTTTTGGTGGGCTCTCCCATGTATGCATATAGCCCATTGGCAAGAAATTATGACTTGAAATACATACAGTATAGATAGGCTACCAAATATTCTGAAACACAAATGTATGGTAAAGAATTACCCATGGAATGTGATACACAAATGTGTTCAATTCTTAGCAAAATATAGACATTTTAAGCCGTCTTTGAGGCTAGCCACTGTGGTTTCACTTAAATACTGACACTGCAATAGGTCTCTGAGCCCAAATGTTGAGTTCGTTGAACCCTGCTGTACAGATGATTCAGCTGCTTTGTTTACCACACAAGCCTGCTCAAGCAATAACCACTGCTGTAATGCTTGTTCCAGGGCCTTGGGATCTTTTGTATCCAAAGGTAGTTGTTCTACTTGCGGGCCCCACAACATGGTTTGAAGAGCGAGTGCACCTTGGTTTGCCGTCAGTCTTGAGGAAGAGTTTTTTGTTAAGAATTGCTTGGCAAGGTGGTCGAGACAGAGACTGTATTTGGATTTGTTGGGAATGCTGGGTATATCTGCTACTGTATAGTCTTGCGTGAATGAATCAAGAAGATGTAACATCTCGTAGGTCATGACACCGAGGCTGAACTCTGCACTCCTCTGCTCGATCTGATCTGCTGTTGCTTCGGCGAGAGAGTCCATCTCTTCTGACTGATTAAGTTTGGATAAGAGGTGGTTCAAGACAGGTCTAAGGCCTGAACCTGGCAAGTTTGTTTCCATGAGCAGGATTTGTTCGAGGTCGATCGTCTGTAACGAAATATTGTGCAATTCCAGATGGTGTATTGCATTGCATAACTGTAGCAATAACAGTGCCACATCACACTCATACTTTTCTGGTTCTTGATGGTGAAATGTCTTATTGTCCATCACAAAATCAGATAGAGACATACAGGGTACCTTGTCCATTGCAACTATGACAGCATTATCTAACAGCTCTTGTGATTGGTCCGTTTGGTTTGAAATTGTTGAACCAGGTGGCTGTGAGCCAATGAGCTTGGTTGGTACTGTCTGTGTGGTTGTTTGATAGACGGTGAAAATATTTGGATGTGGAGATATGGGTTCACTGCTGAATTTGGCAAGTTGTGGAGCAAGGTCTGACTTTGTAGAAATCTGTATAAAGACATACAATAGAATGATTAGAATCAAATTAATCCAACAGCAATATTTTTAGGTGTGCAGTAATTTAATCAAGTATGGTACTTTCATAGGTGGTCTTTAAAATGGCATATTATTACTGTTCCAATAATTACATATTACTGCTCTCAATAATATATTTATCAGCGTTAAAACTGAATTGTGTGACTGTGAATTAATATGGAGATAAAAGATACCCCTTGTGGTTAATTGGCATACTTTTAATGTTTTAACCTGTGTGTTATGTATGTCCTGACTGTTTTCCCTTTTTTGTTTGTGCCTCTCTGTCTCGCAAATGCTATGGGGGAATAATCCATGTAAAAACTACAAATGCCAATGAACTCGAAGGAGAATACTTTATTTATGATCATGGTATCAGTCATTCCTACATTAACTGAGTGTATGCTACTCCTGTTACGGAAGTGTTTGTATGCCTTACACCATTTAGAGATTTCAAATGGTTTGTGTGTTACATATTTTAGGGTCCATCTTAACACTTCCATGCTGCAGGCGTCTACAGACGACATTCCAAAAATTTCACAAAATGTTTCAAAAATGTCAAAATTATTGAATTTCATTACCATATTTGGAATCACCATGAGCAATGCATTAAGATAAGTACAAACATGCCTAGTATTGGTACAGTAATCCTTGAGATAGACCTTGAAAGTTTGGAAAGGTTTCTGAAAAATCTGTTTTGTATATATGGTAAATATAACAGCCGCGTGGAAAGTGTTAAATGTGCTTGGATGAGCATGGGTAGATCTTTGGTGAGATTGTGACCCCTCCACCCTGAAACATCACAAGTTTCTCAATCTTCACCATTGGGAATTTAACTAACTATAGCTATGGTTATTGTTTTGGACCTTATTCCGGATGAGTTAGTCAAAACATTAACCGTTATCTGTCTTAGATCAAGTCTTACAGTCACAACCAAAAAGATTTTAGGTCTTCCCACAATGCATTGCGCGAACGCCAACCAACTAAAGCTTTTTCCACATGATGCATTTAGAAATAAGAAAAAGGACTGCTGATAACTAATTCATTCATTGATGAAAACTAGAACCTAACACGCTAAGAAGCCATGATTGTGTGCATGTCTATGGGAACTGAGACAAATTAGGGACCAGAATTAGGACATTTTGCAAAAAACGCAATGCATTGTGGTGGTGTCTTTAAAATCTTCTTTGAGTCACAACAGTTGTATTCATTTAATTAAGACACTCTTCCTTAACACAAGGGTGAACATCCTCTCACAGTTAACAGTCGGTAAATATATATTGCTTGCTTTCGTAAATGAAATAAACATCTGTATCAGTGATGTCAATTATAGCACCAAAGGGCTATTAGATTGAGGCACATTTATCTCAAACTTACACGAAATAAGTCAATTGGAATTCTGATAACTGTTAACAGTTTCAACAGGTATTTTATGTTGGTGCATTAGTTGATAGCCTAATATAGATCAACAACACAACATTTGGCATATAACACACTTTCTTTTTGATAAATGATGGGAAATTATAAGATTTGCAAAATGTAGGTTGGAAGGGTTACCATCTATTGGCAATAGAGGCAACACAATCATTGTTGGGCTTAAAACAATGTATTTTAATATCTATATTTTTGAGATTGTTTCTCACAACAGTAAATAAGCTTACCTCTGAGGTAGCTTTCAATATTTTAATATCATTTTATTGTTTTTTATTGAGTCAAATGCAGAGACAATTCTGATAAAGTTTTCTGGAAGGAGATGAAAATTTGTGTATAGTAGAAAAACTGTCTTTAAAAAAGAGCATGGATAAGTGTGAATCTGGTATTGGTAAATGGTGGGTGACTCAGAAGTGACCTATCAAAGCCACATTTTGAATGATATAAAAAAACGAATTCCCCTGGACACTTACCATGACTGCTAATGGGTGATCTCTGTGATCGATATGCGTCACTTCATAAAACACTGTATCACCTGACCTACAACATGGCTCTGACGCATCATCGATATACTCCAGCCATTTTGTCTCGGCTGACCACCATGGGACCCTAGAGGGCGCTTCCCAAGCCGACCCAACAGCCATTAAAGTCCTACTGTTCATTTGCAGCATGGTATCAAAAATAGCATTCATCCCGTTGCCTCGGTTACTGTCTCCACCAGTTGGGAAAGAGCATTGTACCTTGGCATCGGTAGATGAGTTTGTTGGTTTTGCAGACTCTTCTTGACCATAGAAAGAATCTAATGAGGCTTTAGTGTCCATTTTAATATCTGATGTCAGCAAATATTCCAAGTTATCAAATATACAAGTCGGCTTCTTAACGTTATTACTGTTCTCATCGGACGGAGCCTTGATTCGCACCGGTCGTCTCGGTTTGCCGTCTTGATCAAACTTCTTACTGCTCTCCCCGCTTTTCATGGCAGATTTCAGGTATCGCGCTACTTTGTCAGCTTGGGCAGCTGTTGTATCTTTTGCCTCACTTTTTGTGCGTGTCCTTGGTGGCGCAACAGGATCAGGTGTGGAAGAGGGCATTGTAGGATCTGATGAGGGCGCTGTAGGATCCGATGAGGGTGCTGTAGGATCCGATGAGGGTGCTGTAGGATCCGATGAGGGTGCTGTAGAATCAGGTGTTGGCTTGGGATGGGATATATCTTGGTCAGATGGCTTATCCTCAGCAGGCACTTTTGGGGCCATTCGTTTTTGGGACAGCATATCCTCGAAAGCAGTTGTGCGGTTCCGTACGCGTCTGATTGGCTTGCTTGGTGGAGCTCCATCCTTTCTTTGTATGCCTGAAAAATAAAAGAAATTGTATGAGAAGTGTGTAGTATTTAAAGCTGCCTCTTTTGGCTGACCCCATGTATGTTGATATTCTACATTTTCAGAAAAAAATAATCAAGAGTAAATCATTCATGATCCCTTAGGCTATATTAAAAAAATCTTTTGTCTCAAAGCTCTTCAGTTTTTCAAAACCTAATGCGGAATGCAATTTTTTTAATTTTTTTTAAATTTTTCTTTTTTATAAATATAAAATATTGAAATCCTTGTATAGTGAACTTTTGTATTTAAAATGATGTGATCAATGAAAATCTGTGAAATTTAGGGATTTATTTTTTTCATAATTTTTTTTCTTCTAACGCGCATCAATTAACTAACGCGCGCAGGAGCTTTGAGACAAATGATTTTTTTATATAGCCTTATCAGTATTTGTAAATGGTTCTTTGATGATTATTATTAAATAATTGATTTTAAATCCTGACAATTCATGCCTGCATGGTTGATTTGGACATTTAATAATAATAATAAAACACATTTATATAGCGCACTACACGGGGAGTCACAGTGCGCTGTACACACATTATGCATTATGTAAGAACTTTAAAAACACCTAAAATTACACCAATTAAAACCTTAAAATACATACAACATTATAAGAACACACACATTAAAATACAGCAAAATGTTGATAAAACCAGAAAATGAGTTCAAGCAATGGCGAACAGGTGAGTTTTTAGTTTTTTTGTTGAAAATTGCGATTGTAGAAGTATTTCTTATGTGTGATGGTAATTTACTCCAACGTTCTAACCTATCATTAACAAGGGACATAAAAATTGATGTGAAATATTTTTGAAAAATTGAAACACCTCATCATTCGTAATTGGAGGGGAAAATTCACACAAATATTTTCTTAATTTTCTTTTAAGGGTGTAATATGGTGATTGTATAGATGGTTGATGTCAATTACAACAAGGAAATGATTTGTGAAACATTGGCCGTGTTTGTTGACAGAATTTGGCACCCTGACAGACTTGGCACATCCTAACTAATTAACTCTATGTCTAGGACAATACTGTAAAATTGGAGATGTTTGTGGTACATTTATTTTCGCAGTTTTAGGGGTCGAATCAGCTACAGCAAAAATTCATAAAACATGAATGTATTTCTTTTCCGTATAGGTCTATTTAATGAAGCTGCAAATTGTGAATATTAAAAACACACAAAACAGTTAAAAATCGGCAAAGCGTGATAAATTACATGTATATGTGCAAAAATGACCATTTTTACAGTACTGGGGAAGTAACTTTATAACTCTCTGTCTCAAGCTCAAGGAAAATGTTTGTAGTGTGAGGAATACAAGTAAAAAGTCTGACCCAATTAAACATGCAAACTTCCCAAGTCCTGTAAAAGCTGACATTTTCACGGTGGTTTTATTTTAGCGCTTTTTCGCGCAAAATATTTTTCCGCGAAAATTATAACACACGAAAATACTGTTTTCAACATTCATGCAGTGCATCCAGAAAGTTGCTCGCGAAAAAAACAATTTGCGAAATGTCTATGATATCAAAATGCGCAAAAATATCTTTACGCGAAAATATTGGCTTTTACAGTGTACTTACCAACATTCTCATAGAGGTTCTCCCCGTCATCACAGCTTTCGATTCTCCTACGACTAGTTGGTGACAGAGAATATGACTTCTGCATTACTGGTAGATCCTTGTCTTCCGTCTCTCCTTGCCCACATGGTATTCTTGGTGCTTGTCTCTTGACGGTAGAGTTCCTTCTTGGCACGAGACCATCTGGGTAATCTACTATCTCTTGTATGGTTGATTCTTTTGGTTGGGCTATTATGTCAGCAGTTGGTTGTCCCCTGTAGGCATTAATCACGTCCAGTCTGTCTAGAGAATGTCTATTTGTATTCAAATCATTCCGTTGCATCTTCTGGATTTCATCCAACCATTTCTGCACAGGTTCTGCGTTGAATTCTCTCTCGGGGCTTCCATCACCATCCTTCCCCCGTTTTTTCCATTTCCACGGCAGCTTTGATTTTTTTGACTTGGTCTCCATTTTAGGACCGAGTGTGATTGTGTCGTCCGGCACTTGAGGAAGTTGAGGTGGTCTACGGAGAATGGGGGAGTTGGGTGGAAGAGGAGATATTGTTTTTGACCGTGTTGCATCGGTGGCACTAGTATCAAGTACAATTTTGTCTTGCGCTTCAGCTACCCTTCCCAATGGGGGACTTGGTGCACTACGAGTGGAGACATTATTTGTGACAGTTTTAACGACCCTTCCTAATGGAGGACTTGGTGCAGCACTGCGACTGGCAACATTACTGGGGACAATTTTAGCTTGTGTTTCGGTAGCCCTTTGAGAAACAGGACTTGCACTACCATTATGATGCAGTCCATCATTTTCCAGTGGACTATTAGTCCTTCTTACAGGTGGACTTTGAGATCTTTGTACATTTGCCATCTTATTGGATGCAATGTCCTGTGGTGGATTCTTCACTGGACTTGGAGCAGCATTCCTTGCATTGCGTATTTGAGAAGGAACAGGGGCCTTTCCTTTCATAGGAGATCCTTCTCTTGTCCAAATAGGAGCCGAGCTTTGTGATGAAGGAATCTTTTGAGGAGTTTGGACTCTTACAGATTGGAAGTTTCTTCTAGGAGGGCTCACCACTTCAGAAGATGAATCATTGGCTGACATCTTTGGTAAGTCTGCTGGTATCTGATATATAACCTCTGCAGAGGAGTCACTTGTAGGTTTTATAGATGTCTTGGTGGGTGAAGTATCTGTATGTATCTTGCTATGGGACTCACTCGATATCTTGTTTTGTGATTCTGTGGATGTTTTCCCTGGTATCTCACTATATATCTTTCTTGGTGATGCAGTTGGTGCTTGTGATTTAATATCAATAACTGCTTTGCCAGGATCAGTGATTGGTTTAGGTCTTATACGACTATCAGAGGATTGCTTTCTTTTTGGCGCCTGAGAGTATACATTGTTTTCTTGTTTACTTGGTGTCAGGTGTGGGATATCTACAACAAGACTATTGCAAGAAACACTTTTGCCTTTGCTGGGTACAGGCGGGGGTGGTGGGTCAGATCTTGGTAGAGTATCAGGATAACAATACTGCTGATCATCAGGAGGAGCTGGTGCGGCTCTTTTCTGCTTCAAAGGTACAGACGTCTTTCTTCCATCGTGTGAAATCTTGGCGTAAACTGGCTCACATGGATGCGACTGTGTCCTACTGCGGAATTTCTCTTGGCTGTTTTCCTGCTTTTGGGTTTTAACAAAAGGTTGACTTGGCATGTTTGGAGATTTATGTTCTGAGTCACTAGTAGCACTGAAACTCCCTGAGTCTCTACTCTCAGGGCTTTTAGGACTGGTTACTATGTCCAACTCAGCACTGTTTATACTACTTTGAATGAAGTCTGTCTTCATGGGCATAAGATAATCTTCACTGGTTAATCTCAAAGGAGGCTCTGGTGCATTCGGCTTTTCAGGGGTCATCTTCCCTGTCAGTTCATTTAACTTTGTCTCACTGTCTGATTTGGCAGTACCCAGGTTATCATAATTCTGGGGCTGGATAAAAATAGGAACTTTATAATGTGAAGCACCCGAGCTTCGTCTTCTATCTCGGCTATCACGTCGACTTCTAGCAGAGGGTGTAGGAACCACTGAGGTATCTTTATCATTGAGCAGCATAGGAAATGGTGGAGTGTTACTTTTATTGTCATTTGTCAACATCTTACTCTCCGGGGTGCTGCAAGCATTATGCTTCACAGGACTGATATCTGAACCAGTGCTAGCCGTTAATGCACTATCTATAGAGTCACACCGATGCATGATAATCCCATTGTCATCACTAAGTACAAGAGATCGTCTCGGTGTATCATTCGGGGTATCATCACTGAGTGCAAGAGATCTTCTTGATCCCTTATTTCTGAATTTGCCCTCATCACCACTATCCCAACTGTCAAAACTTCGAGATGATCTTTGGCTGACCGGTCTGGATCTTGGCGCTGGTGTACATGGCAACGGGGGACCACAAATGGATCGTCTATCTGCTGTGGATAATCCTTGTGGTGGATTAGTAGAAATGTCAACCACAAAATAGGCTTTAGCAGCATGATGTGTTGGTGACATTTCCCCATTTGAACTGGTAGTGACACTTTTTGTGGGAGATCTAAGGGTAATTTCTGATGGCGATTCTTCAATTGAATTGATAGCTAGGCTTTTTGTGGGAGATCTTGGGGTAACTTTTGGTGTGAATACCCCATTTGAATTGGTTACAACACTTTTAGTAGGCGATCTAAGGGAAGGTTTCGATGATCCATCATAGTATGTAACACTTCCATCACGTGATATAATTTTGACATTTTTGCCACCTAAATCTAACGGTGGAATCTGCACTTGAGCGTATGCTGCTCGTTGTCTTGGCTTAGGTCTAGGCGGAGTGCTAACTGGCAAGTCAGACTGATTGGTAATTGGCAAGTCAGAAGTCACAGAACTGGTTTTACTATTTGCAGAACTTTGCTGCTTGTGCACACTAGGTCTCTGTATTGCATCCTCCCCATTCACCTGTCTAGTAACTATCCTATCAGAAACATTAGATAATTTGGATGTTTGTCTGTCATTGTTTGTCGACAGATTATTGGAACCCACTACTGTTCCATTGTCTTTAGGCAACATAGCCAGGTTTGACGGCAAAGTAGATTTCAAAGATGATGCCATCTTTCTTTCTTTTAAATCCACCTGCCCCGCAGATGGTTTACTGGGTGCTGTTGATCTCCCTGGGTTGTATCTCTTGATTGCTTTACGTTCCACTTCTGGCGAGTCTGGTGGTGGGTCTATATGTCTTAGACTCTTAACCATTCTTTGAAATTCATTTGGCATAGATGGGTCTTGTGAGGCTAGACTGTTACCAGTCCTCTGAGATTCATTGGGCGTTGCCACACCTTGGAGTACAGCGTTACTTTCCACAGATTTCAAATCAGGCACACTTGAATCAAGGCCAGTATCCAACATGTCGGTTATACCAACATCGGACGGCACTGTTGGTATGGGATCCATTGCACGCGTGGGTTTTGGGCTCCATTTACTGCGCCAAAACCTATTCGAGGGCGCTGTATCCGACAGGATTTCGTTATCTGAATCCGAATGATAGTGTTCATTAATAGATCCATTGTGGTTAGAGTTTGAATTGAGATCATTGATCAATGGAATATTTTGTTCTTGTTGTGGAATGTTCATAATGTTAGGTTGATCTTTCAATGGAGTAGAAGATTGTATTGCACCATTGGTAGCTTTTGTATGTCTATTCACTGGTGGAGTAGTTCTGACATCTTGGATCTCAAACTGTTTTCTCAACTGGCTCGTTTTCCCAGCCAATATCTTCTTATTTAAGACTCCATCCTCGAATATCTTATCAGAATTGTGAATGCCATTACTCTTATTAGTCCTCGATTCATATTTCCTATGGGAAGCGAGTTTTGTTGGCATTCTTTTGTCTCCACTAGATTGGATTTCAATCAGCCTCACATTTTCGCCGATTCGTTCCCTCGCGATTGGCTCAAAGAACTGCGGATGGTGCGATTTGGGCTTAAAACACTGTGCACAATGAGACAACTTAAATCTGTGCTGAACAAACGCCTTGCACGGTGAGTCCGTATAAGTGTTGACTTGAGTGTCCTTCTTCATCTTGGTGGATGGTACGGAAGCTGTGTACATCTGGTGTTAGTTGTGGGACTGCTTGGAATAACGACGATACAACGGCATTATATGGTGATATGGTACCATCCCGCAATCTGTGAAAAAATAAGACACAAAAAAGTATAGTTTAAGACATTTATTTCCCTGTATTGACATTATCAAAAATGTATTGGCATAACACGCCATGGAAAATTAGGGTAGGGCGAGCGGGATTGTTTTTTTAGGTTTTTTTTTTAAATTTTGAATTGTATATATACTATACAGGTCACAGAGTCAAATAAATCACAAAATATCATGAGAACATTTGCGATCGTCAGATTTGCTGTGTACTGTATTCCTTTTTGATGAGGAGCACCAAAGATCTTTTTTCTTTTTTTCTTTCTTCTTTTTTTTGATTTAAAAAAAAAAAAATTCGTCTGCAAAATAAGAAGAAGAAGTTAGGGTCAGGGGGTACATTAGTCTGGGGTTATGCCAATACAACAATATTTTTTGGCCTATAACCCTAACTCCCGAGGTGTGTTTGGGAGAATAAAAGTATCAGGAGAGAAAATCAGATCAAATCAAACCCAGTCCCCTGTGGGGAAACCCGCCACTACCTGATCCTGGAACAGGTCAGCTTTGAAAATCTTAAGATTTTCTTTAGCATGATAGCCCGCCTGATTGCGCAATGCTACCAGCATCCAATAGTGTAGTGTTTTGTAGTGATGAGGAGCATTAGGGTTAAAGTTTGTTCCCTCTACATGTATGTATATGAGAGCATGTGTCCTTCTTTAAAACAATAGATTTTCAGTTGGTTGAAAACATGGTAGGTTATATGATATTTTGTGGGTAGCTCTTACTGATTCCATATATATACAGACATTCCATTTCATGACACAAACATTAAAATAGATTTATATCAAAAACTAAATCAGAGTAAATCACTGAAAATGTCACTGACAAAAATTGGGAAACTGATATATGTCTAAAAATGAAACCAACGGAATACAACCTTAAAATAATCAGTAAAAGGAAGTCCTTGGACACTCATTATCAACGCATGATCCTTTGTCACATAATTCCATCGCAATATGACTTTCAGCTGACAAAACGTCACTAGAGCAGTTGTATTTTTGCTTTCAGTGATAATATCAATGATTAATTCTCTTGGTGAAACCAAACTTACAGTCTAGTATTAGCACATGAAACCTTTCAATCAATTATAGATAACTTTGGATTCAACTAACTAAGCAATCCAACCATTACAGAGAAAACGCTGCTAATATTGGTTGTAATAGACACGACCAATCAACCCAAAATATACAGTAACACAATTACAATTACCTACATTTTGTTGTTGTCAAGCACTTTAGAAGTTTGTTTGTTTCAACTTAAACCGAAACACTATGTGGAGTTTTCTTGTGTACATAGAAATATGAATATCATCTCCAATCCAAAAACAGAAAAGAGAAAAAGTCATGATCGGTTGCCCCAAGTCAATTGACATTTTGTGTTTGAACAAATGTCATTATTTTCAACAAGAAATGCAAAAACCCAGAGCTTTACTCCAATTGCAGTTGGCCATTAACCACTATTGTTCTATTCATGACCTCCAATTTCTATTGTACTTTTTAGGTTAATTAGGAAATCAAATACTGACAGTTCAAACATACAGTGTTAAAATTATAAATATAATATTATAGTAGGAAACAGGAACTAAATATTGCTATTAAGGGGGGACTCAAGGAAGTTTTTTGACTTTTGTGAGTGCTGTAATTATTGAACTATGACTCAACTGTATATAACAGTATACATTTTTGGAAAAAAAATGGAATAGAGAATCTAATAGAGAAGTTTTTTTAAACAAACCTAACACATATAATTTTGAGTAAAAATGCCCAAATCGCTTGATGATGTGAAGACACTACATGTAACTTAGGGACCAATTTCTCATTTTTTAACCTAATCTAATATTTTTTGAAATTTTTGAAAAGTGGCAACAAAAAATGTTTTCATTTTTTTAAACTTTTTGGCACCTTGTGGTCAAAATTTTAAAAATATTGGATTAGTTTAAAAAATGAGAAATTTGTCCATAAGTTAGTGTCTTTACATCATAATCAAGCGATTTGGGCATCTTTTACTCACAATTATTTTTGTCAGCTTTGTTCAAAAACAATTGGGTCAAATTGTAATTTTCTCAACAACAAAAAATCATCATTTTTGGTCAAAATTGATGCCAAATTTGGATTTACTGATCCATTTCCTTTCCAAAAATGTATACTTTTATGTGTACTTGATTAAAAGTTCAATAATTACAGCACTTACAAAATTCAAAAAATCAAATCAAAAACTTCCTTGAGTCCCCCCAGGTTGTTAACCAGAAACTATTATCTCAAATACAGGCAATCTTAATTTCTTGCTTACAAATTTCTCACTACATTCAAGTTTTTACAATCAATTAAGATTTAGCACATCTACACAACTTGGGACTGGTAAATGATGTTGATTATTTCTAGTAGAACTGAACTAAAGCATTGCCGTTATACTAGTATCTGCCAAATGTTCATTCCTCAAACCCTCTTTCTGCCATGCCTGTCAATGCCATACTGATGTGGCCAAAATTTCACCAATGCATGCATAAACCCTGAAGTTCATACCAGAAGCATTTTAAAACATGACTGCATGTCTTGATGAGTCTATCGTAAAAGCACAACACGCATACATGTATAGTCGTATTTATGCATATGGACATAGTCCCGGGAATGTGCTTGAATAAAATATTTGAAATTTGTCCAAAGCATTTATAACAGTGACATACAAACAACCCTGATTATAATCCTAATTCTAACCCAACGACCAAAACCCTAAACCTACCCTAAATCAAGGTGGCGGTCATGAGTATTTCAATAGCAAAGTCAATGTGTAAAATCAGACTAGTCACTTGTCATGCTATGGTGCGAAATCCGAAATTGTAAGAAACCTGTTACAGGCTATACATGTTTATATCCAAGCTGCATTTATGGAAAATCCTTTCAAAAAACATCCAGGAAATAAGAAATATCCATGAAAAAAATATCCATCAAATATTCATTAAATATCCATCAAATATTCATTAAATATCCATTAAATATCCATTACATATCCACAAGATACAGCTATGGCATGTCTGTTGGATGATCACTAAAACACACAAAATTAAGTATATACTCTATTAAGCTTAATGATATTTTTCACTTATGTATCATTACCCCCAATCAAACAATATCTATAACCCATGCAACACACACTGTCCTACCTGCTCACGATGAAACCCATCATGCGGTCAAATATAAATCAATCCAACTGGTATTTAACCATTATAATCTAGCACAGACGTAGCATGGGCCCCTTTAAAAATACACTTCTGCCTTCCTTGGCACATAAAGCTTAAATGTCATGCAATTGTGAGTTATACTTAACAATTAAAGCTTTTGAGGTAGAAATTTTTGTATTACTTTGATTTTGTGTGATCTTAATACAGTTAACTGAATATGCTAAAATGAAAATGAGCAAATACAATGTATATTATATATCTTTCTTAATTTTATGATCTATGTTCAAAATTTCAAATTAAATAACACACGATATTGTTTAAAAATTGGCCAAATGTGAAATTTTATACCAACACAAATTACGATTTGTACAGTAATACTGTAGTCATCATAAGTGCGTCCAGCGTGAAATATTTCAATTGTTTAAGGAATTAACATCATGGTTCAATGGACTAGTGCACTAATATTTGAGCAACCTATTTGTGACACAACAAAATTGGGTAATGGTATTGAACTTGAAAATATATAATCCTATGGTAATGTTAAAAAAAAAGATTATATAGGCCAGTGTAATTTTTTTCTTCTCTTTCCAGCCCGTTTATAGGGACTTTTTTATTTTATGACATACAACAATAGATTAACAAAATACAAAAATAACACTACACAAAATACATCAAATACAGACAAGGCATCAACATTCAGACGCCACAAGTGCCAGACAAAGTTTTACTATTATATAGGCACTTAAGGGCCTAATGCTATTTAGCATTAGGCCAGTGTAATTAGTCAGAGATTGATTTTCACGCTGAGACCATTTTTACCGATATTTTTTATATTTTTTAGTGTACACTAAGGGACGCACCATTAGATTTTCAGGGGGTAGGAAGTTGTTTTTTTAATTAAAAAATCCCCTTCTATGCAGGCCAAACCCCCCCCCCCCCCCCCCCCCCTGATGAGTAAAAAAATCAAATAAAAGACTCTACACCACCCAACTCAATATGAAGGAATACATTAAAAAATCAAAAAAACCACTGTGGCGCAACAACAAAAAATTCCCCCTTACAGCGACCAACAACAACAAAAATCCCCCAGAACCTAACTTCCTAACCCCCTGAAAATCTAATGGTGCGTCCCTAATAAGGTTATGATATTGACAGTTTTTGAGGCATTCCTGAGAAATTTGGGCTGACTTGGTCGTGAGACGTCAAAACCCAGCTGTCACACGAATGAGTGATTTCCAGCTAGCATTGCCAAATACTCACCAAATACATCTTTGCTCATTCATGTGTGACACATTTCATTTCATTTCATTTCATTTCATTTCATTTCATTTCATTTTATTTTATTTTATTTTATTTTATTTTATTTCATTTCATTTATTTTCATTTATTTTTATTTTATTTTTTTATTTTATTTTTATTTTATTTTATTTTATTTTATTTTTTTTATTTTTTATTTTTTATTTATTTATTTTTAAATTTTTTTTTAAATTATTTTATTTTATTTTATTTTTTTTTAAATTTATTTATTTGCATATTTTTATTTTATTCATTTCATATGTTTGTTTATTTATTTTATTCATTTCATATGTTTGTGTTTATTTATTTTATTTATTTATTTAAAGTTTATATTTACCCATTAAATCAGTGTATACATACAGCAATGCAGTATTGTATTGTTGTTATGGAACATTGACTGCACCACAATGAGAATAGTCCCAAAGAATCACTAAAGGTTCCTGTCAAGGGTTTCTGTGGGAAAATATCCTGCCAAAAAGACCCATGTTTACAAAATATTGACTACTTTAAAGGTAGATGTTCCGATTTTTAACTTGAAGTTTTCTATTCTACATGAAAGGTCATCCGTAAAAACGTCGTGTCCCAAAATTTGAGATGCATAGATAGCTATTATGGTTCTTATTTTAGACGCACAAGATGCTGTGAACTGTACCCATTGAGTAGTACACAAACTATATCGGTGGTAACCACCATTCGCGGTAATTCAACGCTATTTCGTCGATTTCTCTGTCATTATACCGAATTAGGCCGTCAAATTTCAGTATGATGATGAGAAAAATATGAGCTTTCATATGATATGAAAATCTCCGATGTTTGAAATAATTCTGTGTTACGAAAATGTGATCGGGTCATCTACCTTTAAACAACATTTTAAGTTACAAGTTGTAATGGGTTTAACAATCAAATTTTTCTTTTTCTTTTTCTATATCACACTAGAGACAAGGTCACAAGACGACTGGGGGAAAATACACCCTGTTTTACAAGCCCAACCAAACCTTTTTTACCACAAAATGTTGGACATTTTTTTGAAAATTGTGCAAATTGTTGATATTGCATCAAAATGTTAGCAATTAAAAACAATATTAAAAAAAACATACACCCGACCATCTGAGACTATCTTACCCATAGAACAGGGTGTTTTTGTCGTCTAATGTCAGTGGCGTAGCCAGGGTCCCTTGTCAGAGGGGGCAAAGGGTATTTTCCCCTGGTGAACACCAGTTCGATTTGGTGGCGTAGCCAGGTTTTTCATGTAAATTTTTGATTTGCTGTCGAGTACGAATATGACAAGAGCAGGGGGGGGGGGGGGAGTGGAATCCTTGCATCTCATATAGGGCTATATCATGACATATGTGATAAAAACTGCAATTTTCAAACTAATTTGCCTGTCTTCCTTTCTCCTTTCTGTCCCTTTCCATTTCCTTCCCTTTTTGTCTCCTTTTCGCCCTTTCTTTCCCTTCTTTTGCCTTCCCGATTTTCCACTGCCTTCCCAATTTTCCCGGTCAAATTTTTTTCAGGGGGGGGCACTCTGCCCCCCCCCCTTTTGGCTACGCTACTGTCTAAGGTCTAAGGGGTAGAGCTGAAAAATAAGTTGGTAAAAATATGCCACAGCAAAAATGAAAATGGATTTGGTTCTTTTTGAAGACCTATTCAGATAAAATGTGTTTGATAAGTAGTGGAGTAGCCATCATCATCCAGTAAAGGGACAGCCAGAATTGAACTTCTACATATTACAGACATGGTACTTGGTACATGGTCTACATATGTGACGTGATCAAGCGAAATGAGTCACATGTTGGCAGTTTTTGCAACAATATGGTCCAAACCCCACTAAAATCGAACGTAGCGCGGATTCAGGTTGGACAAAAAAAACCTTATCTAAAATTGGCGATTTTAGTTGTGGTCGAAAAAGCACCCTTATTCAACGTTTTCGTTCACTTAAGCTGCGTTCAAATCTGGATTTTAACTCGAGTTAATAATTTAAGGTCCGTGATAAAATACCTGAAATATTTTCGCTAACTCGACCGATTGTCCACACACAGGCAACACATCGTTATCACGACCAAATTAATCCGTCAAATTTATCTCAACCGCCTGTCCCTGGAGTTAAGTTCCGGATGGTAAATAAGAGGTGGGGGTGCACGTGTTACACACATCTATTGATGTTTGTATCATTAAACATGTTGAGTAATGGAAACTCACTATTTCCAAAATGTTTGGCTCACTTAAATCAAAGCATGCGCAATTCTAAGAAAAGTGAGACGAGTGGGTATTAAAATGCTTAAAATACCAATATTTAAAGTAAAAAGTGAGCTAGGAGTCAATCTAAAAGAACAATTTTTTGGTTTAAGACATAATACCTTATGAATTTCAATGTGTTTTTAGAAATTCATGAGGCCTAAAACTGTTGAAACATAGTTAATGTATAAGAAGAGATAGTAGCACGACCGTTATTTTGGTATGCTAGTAATATGTATAAGATATTTACATGTGTGGCCTATGCACAAACAAGGATAACAATTAAGCGAGCTATGCGTAAAACCAACGCAGTCTTCAGCAGCAGGTCAAAACATTTGCGAAAGGTCACATTTACCTCGAGCTATCGCACTGCGCTGTCCACACGGTGCGTTACCTTGACTCGACTGGTCGAGGTAGGACTTTACCTCTGACTTTTGTCACAGGTAAATTGGTCGAGTTAAGGTCAGGTTAAGTTAACTCGATTCTTGTCCACACGGGTACTAATTCGACCATTCTCGCGAATTTACCTCGACTCGCCCTTAACTCGACCTTTAGCTCGAGTTAAATAGCCATGTCTGAACGTGCCTACGGATGTTTATAACATTATACCTGACTGCCCTTTCCCCCCGAGTATCAAAATTACTCAAATATCTCTCTTTTTGCATCTAACGATAGGGCACCTACCAATTACATTGAGCAATTGCCCCAAAGATGAATTAGCTTTAAATTATCTGTTTGTCATGTCTGCACAGCTTTTTGACTGTCCGATTTATCATTAAAATTATGAGATAAAAATAGATTATATAGTGGCCCATTTACGGTTTGACCTGATTTAGGTAGTGCTAATGAATAAGAGTATTCAGTGAAAATTTCAAGAAAATTGTTCGAGTCCTTTTTAAATTATCGGCATTTTCTACTTGATACATATTTTACATGTAACTCTATGGAAATGAGGCTGATGAGGGTGCTTTTATAGTAAATAATAATATTCAAATCTCTATTTCTCAGAACTGGCACCAACAAATGTTCTGAAATTTCTACAAAAGATGGCCAGTATATTCAGGTATTTGAATCGGTTAAAAACAGAACTGGGCCAGCAAGTTACGGTGTTCTCAGAATAAAACGGACACATTATGTGGGATCAAACAGCCGTGTCTGGTATAGGGCTATATCATGACATACAATCTGTTGTCAGGAAATACTTCAGTGTACTGATTTACTGATGGTACCACCGTCCTATGGCACTTATAGGATAGATAAGGCACTAAGGAATATTAGATACCCTAAGGCTAAATTTAAAAAATGTTTTGTCTCAAAGCTCTTCAGTTATTCAAAACCTAATGCGGAATGCGTTTTTTTTAAAGTTGTTTTTATTTTTATTTTTAATATAAAATATTGAAATCCTTGTAAAAGTGACTTTTTGTATTTAAAATGATGTGATCAATGAAAATCTGAAAAACCGGTGAAATTTTGGGATTTTTTGGTTTTTTGTGCGTTTTTTATGAAAGAAAAAAAAAAATGTTTTTCAAGATTTTTGTTTTTCTAATGTGCACCAATAAACTAACGCGCGCGGGAGCTTTGAGACAAATGATTTTTTTAATTTAGCCTAATATGATGACAATAATAAAATCATTGTCAATCAGTTCCAAAATCAAAGTGAAATCAATTCATATCAATTGCACAAATCAGCATGCATCACAGATGTTTCAACCAATTCATAGAAGTCCAGATTTGTCAAAGATTCCCGTCTTGAGAAGGAGAAATGGTTTATTCGTATCTATAGAGGAAAAATCCACCAACCTACCTATGTTCAAAACAAGGATGACAATGCTGATACTACTTTGCGACGCAACTTCTGTTATGTCCAGAGATTGCTCACATTGTGTTACCGTGTTGCTTCCTTACAAGAAACTAAATCTTTGTGAAATCCTGTTTACTTCCGATTAATCTTTATTTATATGCAAACATCATTTATAAGTAGCTTCCTGAATTAATACTATCGTAATTCAAGATTGACCACTCTGGCGCCCTCCATGCCTGAAAATCATGTTTCCTTTCTTCCAATCTGTGTATCTTTGTTAGGTAAACACACCTTAAAGGTAGATGTTCCGATTTTCAACTTGAAGTTTTCTATTCTACATGAAAGGTCATCCTTTAAAAAGTCGTGTTCCAAAGTTTGAGTTGCATAGCTCTAATGGTTCTTATTTTAGACGCACAAGATGCTGTGAACTGTACCCATTGAGTAGTACACAAACTATATCGGTGGTTACCACCATTCGCGGTAATTCGACGTTATTTCATCGATTTCTCCGTAATTATACCGATTTAGGCCGTCAAATTTCAGTATGATGATGAGAAAAATACGAGCTTTCATATGATATGAAAATCTCTGTATGTTTGAAATAATTCTGTGTTACGAAAATATGATCGGGTCATCTACCTTTAAGCAGGACATCAAATCATGGAATTACTATGATCAAATAAAAGCATACCATCAATGAATTCCTACTATTACTTTACAGTGATAACTGATAAGTGATGATATCTTAATTCAAGGATGTGTATTTAAAGAGATAGCGTGTGTAACTAACTAATAATGTGGAAGTAGAATACAATTCTATTCGCTCTTTGAAAGGATCCGCAATTTGCGAGGAGAGCCTTGAACTGGAATCAGATTGAATTAAAGTGTTGCGTCATTTTACAATGTCGCACTGCATGACCAGTCATATTGTGCAGAGAGAGTCGAACTTGAGTTATGTTATGAATCAGTCTCATTCAATGTAGTACCAGTTAGAGGCTCTCCTCGCAAATGGCGGACTGCGCAAAGGGGGAATTATCAAATAACGGATCCACCATTTGCAAGGAGAGCCTTGAACTGGAATCAGATTGAATTAAAGTGTTGCATCATTTTACAATGTCGCACTGCATGACCAGTCATATTGTGCAGAGAGAGTCGAACTTGAGTTGTTATGAATCAGTCTCATTCAATGTAGTACCAGTTAGAGGCTCTCCTCGCAAATGGCGGACTGTGCAAAGGGGAAATTATCAAATAATAGTGGTGTGCTAGGTTAGTAAATTGCGGGAATACTTGCAGGTGTTTTTCAAAACTCCCTCCTCCCCCCCCCCCCCCCACTATTTTGTTTTGGAGCTTAAGGGAAGTGTCAACCCTTTTATTTTGATGATCAACTTTTGCTTCTAAGTTTGAGAATATTTAATAAAAGTACATAAAAGTATACATTTATAGAAAGGAAATTTGATAAGGAATCCGATGGTGATATCAATGTGATACCAAATAAACTAAATTTTGAGAAATGAACCAAAAAGCGATTTGTTTACCCCATATTTTTCAGACAGCATAACTATAAAATAAAAAATGGTAATTTGTTCTAATATACATTTTTGTAAACAAGACAATTTTGTCTAGGAGGCAATTTTTTCTTTTTCCAAAATAAGGCTTAGTTTTGGAAATATTGCTAAAAATATCGGGAAAGTGTAAAAGTCATGTTTTTTTGCATACATTTCGCTAGAAATGGATGCATATCTCGAGTTTAAAATCCATAATCGAAAAAATAAAAAATTGCCTCCTAGCGCTGAAAGTCCTCTACACAATGGTAGTAAAAGCATACCTGATAGATTGATATATTTTTAGTTATGTTGTCTGAAAATTCGTAAAATTCCTTCAAATTTGAACTTCTAGAAAACATCGATTTAGTAAAAATATTGACTTTTTTCACCATTTAAAGCTAAATATTCTCGAAATACACGGGCGTGTGACCTAAAAGGCGAGTATACTATTATGAACAATCAAAATAAACTATCAGATTCAATTTATATTGTCACAATGTGAAGAAATTGAAAGAAAACTGAAATTTAAATGATCGTAAGATTGGCCTTTGTTTACATTTGTAGGCATTGTTTTGCGCTCTTTTGTTATCGCGTCTTCGTCGCGGATATTAAGCGGCGCGTCGAGTATTACGCACGGGAAGATTCAGCGCGCGACGCAATGATCGAACAGCTGTCGCAGCATTTGAAAAGCGCGGAACTCCGCTTAATTTCCCGCCAAATAACCATGCGCCTTTTCCTGACTCAAACTTACCAAAACAACAATTTTAAACCACCCAAAAGAACGAGAAATAATCGCTTCCGATTAGTAACTTATGATGGTAATGATAGAATACATATAAAAGTATAAAATAATAGAAAAATATGAAATTCAATTTTTGAAGCAAGTGCCGGGTTGACACTGCCCTTAACATGTTTTGACTCCCCTCAAATTTTCCAGGCCCCCCCCCTCCACCATCACCAAAGTGTTTCTGAATGCTCTCTTTTTACAATGTGTTTCAAGGCACATGGAAGCATCACTGCTCAAATTACCCCCCCCCCCCCCCCCCCCCCCACCCTCAATTGAAAGATATTACCTATACTGAAATGATACATTGACCAAAGTCTGTGAATCTACTATAATGTATTTCAGTTCCAGGTTCATCCCAATCAAGTGAACCTATAACGTGAATGAGCACAAAAGGAGTAAATGAAAATCATCATTGACTCATACACTCATCATATTATGTATTTCAAAACAAAACAGGTGTCCTTTGGGAATACAAATTTGCCTTAGACCTCTCCATGCGGCTATTAGTTTTACCATTATAGAATAACAGATTTTTCAGAAACCTTTCCCAACTTTCAAGATCTATCTTAAGGATTACTGAACCAATACTAGGCATGTTTGTACTTATTTTAAGGCATTTCTCTTAGTGATTCCAAAAATGGTAATTAAATCCTATAAATTGGAAATTTTTGAAACATTTTGTGACTGCCGCATGGAAAGCCTTAAACATCACATTCATGAGTGAGGTTAATTACTTAATTGCTTTGAGTTTTTAACATTTATGTAAGACCCTTCAGTAAATCTGGTAAGACCTCATATCATCTATCTGGGAGGGCAGTGACCATTCTTTTGGTGCTGCTACCAAAGGAAAATGTTAAAAACTTCCATAATACTTCAAAACATACGATATTCAACTACTTATTAACACTAACTTTGTTAATGGTACAGTGAAATGGGGATGCAATTTTAGTGCAGTAATCATTCAAACAAGTGCAAAGTAGTAGTTTCTTTAGAATCAGGATGAAAATATATAGTCCTACTTAACATACAAGGGTTAATGATACATGCAAGGACATAGGGTAGGGAACATGGCAGAGACATAGGGTACGAAAAGCCATCGGTAAAGACGCTTCTGGTGTCAGTGGGTGCATCCATCAAAAGTCAGTACAAATATCACATCAACCAAGTGTTTGACTTCTTTCAAAAGTGGGAAGAGGGGTTTCTAGACATTGGATTATTACATACAGCTTGGTTGGTTGGTTCGTCCTGTCATGACTGACAGCTCGTGACCTTACAGATACTACGCCACAAATAACGATTTTCAGCAAAGGAGTAACAATCACGGAGAGGGTGTCCAGTAATCAATTTTATTTGGTCAATCCACCGGGAACGAGGTCTGCCTCTCTTGCGCTTCCCTTCAATCATGCCTTGCATGATCATCTTCTCTAGGTTGTTACCCTTGCGACGTGAGATATGGCCGAAGTAGCTCAGCATTTGGGTGTTGATAGCATGAAGAAGTCGTTTAGACACCCCTATTTCTTCAATAATACTGGCATTGGTCCTTCTCATTGTCCATACGATACGAAGCATACGCCTCCAACACCACATTTCGAAAGCAGCTATTCTGTTTTTGTCAGCTTTGGTTAGGGTCCACGTCTCACATGCATACATGGCAATTAGAAATACAAGGGATTGGACTAGCCTGGTTTTTGTTGCTCTGGTTATTCCTCTGTCAGCCCAGATCTTGCTTAGGTTGATCATTGCTGATCTAGCCATTGCTAAACGGTGTCTAATCTCTTGGCTGCAACCACCCTCTTTGGTGATCAGGGATCCAAGGAAGTTGAATTTCGAGACCGATTCCACCTCATTACCATCAATTATGAGAGGCTCTCCAACACCATCTGTGCCTATGGACATGATCTTGGTCTTGCTGACATTTAGACGTAGGCCAAGCTGCTCACTCTCCACCTTGACTTTCTTCAGGAGTTCCGCCATCTCTTCCATATTTGTTGCAAACAGGGTGGTGTCATCGGCATAACGTAGATTGTGTATTTGGTATCCACCTACTGACAGCCCCCCTGGCCAATCATCCAATGCACGTCTCATTATAGACTCTGCATAAAGGTTGAAGAGTGCTGGTGAAAGTATGCACCCTTGACGGACTCCCTGACCTAGAGCAAACCAGTCACTATTTCCTTTCTCAGTGCGCACACAGGCAGCTTGACCATCATACAGATTGCGAATTAGGTGGACGAGGTGGTAAGGGATTCCCATTTCTTGCAGTGCTGTCCACAATGCGGAATATCTCACACAATCAAAGGCGTTAGCGTAGTCTATGAAGCACATGAAGAGCTCCCTCTGGAATTCAAAACATTTTTCCATTATGTGATGTACATTGGCTATCTGATCTCTTATGCCTGGGTACCCCGATCTTAGTAGAGTCCATAAGGACATACGGCACATATCCCCTGGCCACAGTCTGACATATATATGACTGATCATCCATGTGAATTTGGTACAAACATTACTACAATGATTGGGTTACTTGCTGTCATCTTCAAAACTGAGTATAGGGGTGAATCTAGACCCTATGTTATATACAATGATAATGAAGACCACATATATAGATGGTGTAGGAAGTGCAAACAGGTGTATCAATGTGACCAGAGGGTTCAGGCTATGTTATAAAGAACTTCCTTGTCAATTTAGTAAAAACATCATAACAATCAGGGGTTTGGTAGCATCTTTGTTCAAGTGCGCCCACATATGTCCGACTGTGAACAGGGGATATGTGCCGTTTGTCCTTATGGCCTCTACAAAGATCGGGGTACGCAGGCATGCCCATTGAGCAGATCCGAATGCACCCACATATGTGACCCATCACATCAAAATGGACATGTTGGAGGGCCGGGTCAAATCTGAGTTAATGGTATGACTTGAAAGAGCACATTTTAAGCTTTGAAATGATACCATGTTGAAGGTAATCGGACTTTGTAAACACAAGATATGATTTGAGGAAGCATATTTTTATCTATCATTTTCTTTATCTTTCACCAACTATTGGCCTCTATCTAAAAACTGTGTTTGCCGACAACATGTCCTTTTTGACGCGACTGGTCACATATGTCAGACTGTGGCCAGGGGATATGTGCCGTAGGTCCATATGGACTCTACTAAGATTGGGGGTACAGACTATGTTACAAAGATCATCCATGTTAAAGCATTACAATCATCACTACAATCAACTGTTTGGAGGGCATCTTCTTCCAAGAGCCTGAGTGAAGAGGTTATTTAAGACATTATTACACTACAGGGACATGGGGTAGGAAATGCCGGGTAAGGGTAGGGAGTGCAATCAGTGCTACTAATTACTAACAGTGTGGCGGGTTAGAGGGCGCTATTCTACTACTGTTCGGTTACCTTATCCTCTCTGTGATTTCATCCATTTTGATAAAACTTGTTACTCTGATCCTGAAATGTAGCAAAATATATCATTTATATATGATTGAATCCATTATATATAGCAGTATATTGTTCCAGGCTAAATATCAACTGACAAAACACAAATTTTCATCAAATATGGCACTTTGAATGATGTAATCAGGTCTTTTGAATGTTGGCATAGATTCAAAGTCAAATGTGAAGTCAACTTTGCCGGGTACATAAGTTTCGAAATATATCGAGCTCTCCATTTACAGACCAGGCGCTAATACGAAAGTACTTGTGATTCATATAGTTCAACATTCTCCAGTTTCAATTCATTTTCACGATATTATTTTCCTTGCAAAGGATACAGTAATACCATCCATTTATGTTGGCAGTAATTACTGCTTCCTTTGCACACAGACAAATCGCACTATAAAATTGAAACTTTATTTGTACCACATTAATTTTTGTGCATTTTGCACACCATCAAAGATGTCTAAAAATAACCATGCACACATTTATTTTGTATTCTATACTTGTCGATATAAAAAACACAAAATTGATGGTTTATAGTAATGTGAAATTGTTGAAATTTGACTGACGAGAATAAATATCACAAGCGTGAAAATTACCGTTCACAGTAAAACGTTGTAACTTAGCTGATTAGTTGTAAACCACAGCAGGTCGGCTGGTGGTGGCACCCTATTTATAAATTTCTTCCGTTTCATTATTACTCATGATTCTAGCAAACGCAAATTACATTCGAGAAAAAACTCACAAAGATATGAACTATATCCGATTTAACCGCCAATGCCATCGCATACAGTGACCTATGGCCACCCAGTGTGACCTGCAGTGACCCCAGGGGGGGGGGGGGGGCGGTGCCGCTGAGATTCAAAACCATACGGTTCCCATTTTTAGGGGTTTTGCTTCATTTTAGACAAATTATCGGCAAAATATACCTAATTTTGCAAATTTTCGCGAAAATAGACCCAAAAATCGCGAAAATAAACCCAATTGTAAAAAGTGACCCCATTATTAGGGATTTCCAGCACTAAATCATACCCCATGTTTAGGGATTTTGTGTCCAAAAGCTACCCATTAGAGCGGCACACCCCCGTATACCGTCTTAGGCAAGTACCCCCCCCCCCCCCCACCCCCCTCCCCCCCCCCCCCCCGGGCAGTGACATGCCATTGTGACATAAGTAGGGCCAACACACAGTATTACTATGACAGACAATGCCTAATTTGGACATACTGAACTTAGCACAGTTCTCCTAATGTTTAGTCATATTAATTTTGTATTCAATGATGAAATGTATATTACATGTACTAAATCGACTGGTATTGGTAAAATTACATAAACCTTAATGCTGCTACAACTTGCAAGTACTGTAAATTATAAAAGCAACTTCATGCTGGCGACTATTCAGTTTCTAAAATCTGTTTCATTGCAAAATCTCAGCAAACTATGTGCTGGGACTATGTGCTGGAAAAGTCAGAGTATACTTTAACCTCAGAGAGGTTTGCAGAGGTAAACCCGGATAAACTGTCAGGAGGAAACATGGGCTTTTAAATAATGACAGAAATAAATTGGTCTGCCTCCCCCAGGGTTCGAACCCGGGCCACAGGGGAAGTATTGGCAGTTGTGCATAAAGCTACATGGGTTGCGCACCTACGAACAATTCTTCTGAGACCACATACACATGCATGTCTGTGATTTGCGCTAGTGGCTCAGCGACGACGCAGTGCTTCTGTTGAAACTTTGTTGAATTGGGCAGGGATAGGGTTATTCAAAACAGATTTACAAGGTAAACTACATGTAGTCATTGACTGGGTCTCTGCTGCCAATAACCTGTGATTGATGATGGAGCTTCAGCAGAGCTCCCCCCCCCCCCCCCCCCCCATATTGGACCCATTTGTTCGTATGTTCTCCCTGATATATGTTTTATTCTCAAAACCATCCCTTTGGACATACAGTAATAAACAATTTCCCAAAAGCCCCACATTACACACATAGGCGTGGTCCTGATATGCAACACGCACAAATGGAGTTGACACATTGCATATCATTTAACATTCCATTACATAATTTCATTAAACATGAACTTGATATCACAAAATAAAGCTCAAATAAATTCCTGTTTCCTATATTGTCTAATAGGAATGGACACCCCCAGCAATATGAACCTAACTAACCTTCCTGCATGTCCCCGGAGTCAACAAAGATAGACGATGCGTTATAGATACCAATGTGTAATTACCGGACCATTCTCAAACCATAATAGACACAGTGATAGCTACATATGGAATCCATTATATAAACATTCTCAAAGGACAGAGAAGATACGTCTTTATTTCCCTGGTGAATCCAGATTATCTTCTTGGTTCAATGCAACTATGACTTCATTCTGATGGCGTTTCCACTGTCTAAAAGGTCACCAATGTTAGTTCAGGTCAGACCTCTTATTAACCCTTAGGTCCACTCCAAACCAGCCAGATCCTTTGGGAATATCTCAAGGTTGAGCTTTTTCCATCTTAACTCTATAGTAACGTTCACACTAGGCGGAGTAAGGACGGCGTAAGGAAGAGTAGCGGTGGTTTGGCGTAGCGATCGCGTAACTGATGGAGTAGTGACTGTGTGAACGATGATTAGCAGGAGTAGCGAGGAGTAAGCGAGGTCAGCGTAGCCCTGCCTGGCGTAAATGGCTGTGTGAACGGTACTTACGCTAATCGCGCGTAAGTGTGACCTTTTACAGGATCGTGACCTTGGTGATGCTATATATACCATATAACGTTTAACAAGCTCGCGACCTTGCTGTCTGTTGTGCCTAAACAGTATAACGAAATGGTGTTTTAAACTCGATACATCTTAAAATATATCAAAATAAATAACTGAAATTTCTTTTGTTTTGGAGTTCCTTTAGTATATACCTACCACTGCATGTCTTCAATGGGGACTTTTAAAGAACAACCCATACACTTATACACAGTGAGGAATAAAAATGGTAGGGTATTCTAAAGCTTACTCAGAAAATTTAAGATGTTGTTTGGGCAGACTATTTGCAGAAGCTTTGTGATGTACTATTTAAATAACATGATGATGTGCATAGTCAATTTTTATTTCTATAAATGCGAACAATATATCCTTTTTTCTCAGAACACGCATCAACACAGAACTCTTTTCAGTGATATGCATTTTGTAATACAAAGGTCAAAGTAAGGAATGCTGCCTATTTCAACACTAACACCAGCAAAGCTGATAATCGGCGTAAGTTACGCGTGTGTGGACACGCGGTCAGAGTAACGAAACTATTTGTTGAATTTGTATTGCTTTTAGCGTAAGTTACGCTTTTTAATAACCACTGTGTGAACGTAGCTTATTTCATCTGTCACTAAATGCTCAGGGTGAACTGGTCTTAAACACTTAGGTCCACTCTTACCAGCCAGATCCTTTGGGAATATCTCAAGGTTGAGATTATTCCATCTAAACTCTATTTCATCTGTCACCAAATGAACTGGTGTAAGCTAGTTCATCCAGGGTGAACTGGTCTTAAACATTAAGGTCAACTCCTTCCAGCCAGATCATTTGGGAAAATCTCAAGGTTGAGATTACTGCATCTTAACTCTATTTCATCTGTCACCAAATGAACTGGTACAAGCTAGTTCATCCAGGGTGAACTGGTCTAAAACACTAAGGTCAACTCCTTCCAGCCAGATCCTTTGGGAAAATCTCAAGGTTGAGATTACTCCATCTTAACTCTATTTCATCTGTCACCAAATGAACTGGTGTAAGCTAGTTCATCCAGGGTGAACTGGTCTTAAACACTAAGGTCAACTCCTTCCAGCCAGATCCTTTGGGAAAATCTCAAGGTTGAGATTACTCCATCTTAACTCTATTTCATCTGTCACCAAATGAACTGGTGTAAGCTAGTTCATCCAGGGTGAACTGGTCTTAAACACTAAGGTCAACTCCTTCCAGCCAGATCCTTTGGGAAAATCTCAAGGTTGAGATTACTCCATCTTAACTCTATTTCATCTGTCACCAAATGAACTGGTGTAAGCTAGTTCATCCAGGGTAAACTGGTCTTTAACACTTAGGTCCACTTTTACCAGCCAGTTCTATTGGGAATATCTCAAGGTTGAGATTACTCCATCTTAACTCTATTTCATCTGTCACCAAATGAACTGGTGTAAGCTAGTTCATCCAGGGTAAACTGGTCTTTAACACTTAGGTCCACTTTTACCAGCCAGTTCTATTGGGAATATCTCAAGGTTGAGATTACTCCATCTTAACTCTATTTCATCTGTCACCAAATGAACAGGTGTAAGCTAGGTCACCCAGGGTGAACTGGTCTTAAACACTAAGGTCAACTCCTTCCAGCCAGATCCTTTGGGAAAATCTCAAGGTTGAGATTACTCCATCTTAACTCTATTTCATCTGTCACCAAATGAACTGGTGTAAGCTAGTTCATCCAGGGTGAACTGGTCTTAAACAAAGTTAGGTCCACTCTTACCAGCCAGATCCTTTGGGAGGTTGAGATTACTCCATCTTAACTTTATTTCATCTATCACCAAATGAACTGGTGTAAGCTAGTTCATCCAGGGTGAACTCATCCAAGTGGACCTGGAAATGTATCTCATCTCAGAACCACATAGAGTTACCAACCCATTCAGGTAGTTTTTGTAGCAATAAAGCTAACAGGGGGACGCAGGACAAATACGGACACCAAAATGGAGTGTGCCACCTCCAGGGATCAAACCCGAGCTGCCACGGCCAGAGTCTAGGTGATCGTGCATCACGCTAAGGGTCGCACATCAATGTGCATATGTGAGTGCGCAATAAGGTTGGAGAATAGAATGGGGGCGGTCCACATGCGCTGTGCTTCTGTTAGATTTGGAACGGTAAGGGTTAAGCAAAGAATTGTATAAGCTTACTGCTTGTAGGCAACCAAAGATGTTCATGAACATGTTCAGTATTTGACAAATGGGACAAAAATTCAATGTATATACAGAAAAAGTATTTAACTTATTTCAATTAAATAATTGTCCGACTACGATCAACACTTGGCAAAATGCTGGGCGTAACAGGTGATGAGACATTTTGAATTTGATTAAAATGTGGTATTTTTATAATACAAGGCGGTTCTCGAACGGCGCGTCTCGCCTGTTCATCAAAAGTGACTTGAAAGAAATGATGATGAAACATATGATACAATGTAGCACTGTCACAGAGGTATGCATTGTAGTTAATGCATCAAGATAGGCCTTACTGATCTATTTGACCCCATATTTGACCCCGAAAAATTAATCAACAAAAAGAACACACCATCCCTCTTCCGTCCACCAAATCCCATCAAGATAGACCTTACTGATCTATTCGACCCCATATTTGACCCCCGATGACCCCGAAAAATTAATCAACAAAAAGAACACACTTGACCCCATATTTGACCCCCAAGGACCCCGAAAAATTAATCAACAAAAAGAACACACCATCCCTCTTCCGTCCACCAAATCCCATCAAGATAGGCCTTACTGATCTATTTGACCCCATATTTGACCCCAGATGACCCCGAAAAATGAATCAACAAAAAGAACACACCACCCCCCTTCCCTCCACCAAATCCCATCAAGATAGGCCTTACTGATCTATTTGACCCCATATTTGACCCCCGATGACCCCGAAAAAGTAATCAACAAAAAGAACACACCATCCCTCTTCCGTCCACCAAATCCCATCAAGATAGGCCTTACTGATCTATTTGACCCCATATTTGACCCCCGATGACCCCAAAAAATTAATCAACAAAAAGAACACACCATCCCTCTTCCGTCCACCAAATCCCATCAAGATAGGCCTTACTGATCTATTTGACCCCATATTTGACCCCCGATGACCCCGAAAAATTAATCAACAAAAAGAACACACCACCCACCTTCCCTCCACCAAAGCCCATCAAGATAGGCCTTACTGATCTATTTGACCCCATATTTGACTCCCGATGACCCCGAAAAATTAATCAACAAAAAGAACACACCACCCCCCTCCCTCCACCAAATCCCATCAAGATAGGCCTTACTGATCTATTTGACCCCATATTTGACCCCCAATGACCCCGAAAAATTAATCAACAAAAAGAACACACCATCCCTCTTCCGTCCACCAAATCCCATCAAGATAGGCCTTACTGATCTATTTGACCCCATATTTGACCCCCGATGACCCCGAAAAATTAATCATCAAAAAGAACACACCACCCCCTTCCCTCCACCAAATCCCATCAAGATAGGCCTTACTGATCTATTTGACCCCATATTTGACCCCCGATGACCCCGAAAAATTAATCAACAAAAAGAACACACCATCCCTCTTCCGTCCACCAAATCCCATCAAGATAGGCCTTACTGATCTATTTGACCCCATATTTGACCCCCGATGACCCCGAATAAATAATCAACAAAAAGAACACCCCATCCCTCTTCCGTCCACCAAATCCCATCAAGATAGGCCTTACTGATCTATTTAACCCCATATTTGACCCCCATGACCCCGAAAAATTAATCAACAAAAAGAACACACCATCCCTCTTCCGTCCACCAAATCCCATCAAGATAGGCCTTACTGATCAAATTTGACCCCATATTTGACCCCCGATGACCCCGAAAAATTAATCAACAAAAAGAACACACCATCCCTCTTCCGTCCACCAAATCCCACCAAGATAGGCCTTACTGATCTATTTGACCCCATATTTGACCCCCGATGACCCCGAAAAAAAAATCAACAAATAGAACACCCCATCCCTCTTCCGTCCACCAAATCCCATCAAGATAGGCCTTACTGATCTATTTGACCCCATATTTGACCCCCGATGACCCCGAAAAATTAATCAACAAAAAGAACACACCATCCCTCTTCCGTCCACCAAATCCCATCAAGATAGGCCTTACTGATCAATTTGACCCCATATTTGACCCCCGATGACCCCGAAAAATTAATCAACAAAAAGAACACACCACCCCCCTTCCCTCCACCAAATCCCATCAAGATAGGCCTTATTGATCTATTTGACCCCATATTTGACCCCCGATGACCCCGAAAAATTAATCAACAAAAAGAACACACCACCCCCCTTCCCTCCACCAAATCCCATCAAGATAGGCCTTACTGATCTATTTGACCCCATATTTGACCCCCAATGACCCCGAAAAATTAATCAACAAAAAGAACACACCACCCCCCTTCCCTCCACCAAATCCCATCAAGATAGGCCTTACTGATCTATTTGACCCCATATTTGACCCCCAATGACCCCGAAAAATTAATCAACAAAAAGAACACACCATCCCTCTTCCGTCCACCAAATCCCATCAAGATAGGCCTTACTGATCTATTTGACCCCATATTTGACCCCCGATGACCCCGAAAAATTAATCAACAAAAAGAACACACCCCCCCCCCTTCCCTCCACCAAATCCCATCAAGATAGGCCTTACTGATCTATTTGACCCCATATTTGACCCCTGATGACCCCGAAAAATTAAGAACAAAAAGAACACACCATCCCCCTTCCCTCCACCAAATCCAATCAAGATAGGCCTTATGGATCTTATTTGACCCCCGATGACCTTGAATGACCTCTGATGACCTTGAAAATTTATTCAGCAAAAAGAACACACCACTCCCCTTCCCTCCAATAAATCTCATCAATATAGGCCTTACTGATCTATTTGACCCCATATTTGACCCCGATGACCTCTGGTGACCTTGAAAATTTAATCAGCAAAAAGAACACACCACCCCCTTCCCTCCACCAAATCCCATCAAGATAGGCCTTACTGATCTATTTGACCCCATATTTGACCCCCGATGACCTTGAATGACCTCCGATGACCTTGAAAATTTAATCAGCAAAAAGAACACACCACCCCCTTCCCTCCACCAAATCCCATCAAGATCGGCCTTACGGATCTTATTTGACCCCATATTTGACCCCCGATGACCTTGAATGACCTCTGATGACCTTGAAAATCTAATCAGCAAAAGAACACCCCACCCCCTTCCCTGACATCAAGTCCCATCAAGATAGGCCTTACGGATCTCTAGATATCGCGTCACAACGCGTCTCAAAAGTTTTAAGCATATTTGACCCCGATGACCTTGTATGACCCCCGATGACCTTGAAAAATCAATCAGCAACAGAACGCACCACCCCCCTTCCCTCCACCAAGTCCCATCACGATAGGCCTTACGGATCTCCAGATATCGCGTCACAAAGGTATTTCTTAGCACACGGCATACGGCGGACGGCGGACGGCGGACGGCATACGGCATACGGCGGACGGCGGACGCCGGACAGAAATAGTGATAACATAGTCTCTTTCTGATTACATCAGGCGAGACAAAAATCACTATATAGATAGTGATCAGTAATAAATCACACACTTATTGACTAGTATTACCATGACTATCTGGGCTGGTAATCGTGGCACCTTGGAAAGTTTACGTCATAATATAAAAATATTTGATTTACTTTTCAACACCTATGATTTCTGCCCTGATCTGTAATATGCATGAATAGGAAATGTCAGTGAGTTAGAAACAATGTCTGTGTCACTTCCCGTATGGTGTGGTAGACTGAACGATGGATGGTGACGTAACAGGTTGGTCAAGGATGGGGGGGGGGGGGGGGGGGGGGGGGGGGGGTGGGGGTGTAACTGTCCCTTAACCCGCCCTCAGGGCTTTAACCAGGAAGAAAAACAAACAAACAAACAAATTATTCATTTTTACAATAAATGAAGGGGTCAGGGGTCAAACAAACACACAAACAAATTATTCATTTTTACAATACATGAAGGGGTGAGGGGTCATTTGTTGGAGCAAATTAGCTAAAAAGGATGCCTTTTGTTTTGTTGAGACCCATTTTGTAGGCCCACAACTGTGCAAGACTAAAACAAAATGTAAAAAGACTCAAGTAAAAATAATGAATTATCAACTATTTTTAATACGATTATGCTGAAATAACCCATCATGTGACATCTTAATCTTTAGAGCCAATCAGATCATAACAAATGTATGTATTGTCTACTGAATATGACATCACATTGAGTGTTTCTATTATAAAATATAGTTTAGTGCAGCCTGGTCTAGTGGTTAAGAAATTTGCTTCAGAACTTCAGGGTACATGGGGGTACCTGGTTCGAATCCCAGTCTGGTACAATTTGTAAAATAACTAATAGAGTGATAGAATTGAGACAGGTGATTAATTCCAACACAAATACCCGCACACCATAACACTCAACAAGTAACCTCATTAAAAATTGGACAATCAGACTTCCGCGCAGTCTGCAAGCTTGATTCATAATAAAATTGGCACATGGTTACTTTCATTCCTTTAGCCCCAAGTTTACCTTAAATTGAATTTTATAATGCCTCCCAGATACAGAATAGAATTATAGAATTAGGATATCATATCAAAACTACCTCTAATAATAGTTATCTTTATTATCATTATATTTTATTCATTATTCATATGAAAACAGTCGCTTTTAAAGTGATCTGGAACGGTGAGCTTGTTCAGCGTAACAGTGAGTCAGCTTTCGACAGCGGAACAGTCTACCCTTGTGTTATCCTTATTAATAACACATTCTAGCAGTGTGGGTATTTATTTAAAACAAAATACTAAATCACCATCTTATTGACCTGTACTAGAGGAAATCTAAAGATTAATGTCAAGATCTCGCGTGTTTCCTGAGGTAAAACTGTAAACAGCTTCCTTTTGGATAGTTGTCAAAAGTTGCTTAACCCCTTAGGCACCACCTGTCTTTCGTACAATAATGCCCATTGGTCAATTACATGATATAATCATTTTGATGACCAATTGCAGTTTTGCTTATAAATATTTTTATGCTAATATTTTTGAAAATTGTAATTATTCTAACGATGTCTCTGATTGCCACAATATTTGACACATTCTAAATTTCAACCAATCGGCCGGTAGTTCTCCGGGGGTTAAGTAGGTACTAGGCTTAGCAAAATCTTAACTGTTTTGAATTAAGCTGACCCATACAGCTCAGTCAGTAGAGGCTCTGATTTGCATACACGCCGCCTGGGTTCAATCCCTGGCACATGCGGAGACTGATTTTCCCCGTCATTTTGACCCGTTTTTCCTCCCCTGATAGTTTAATTCACAAAAACACGCCCAGGGAGTTAGGATTACTGTAAAATAACTTAATTGCAGGGCAACTTCATTTAGGGAATTAGCATTTAGTCAATTTTTTGTGGCAATTTAATTTCGCTAATTTGTATAATTTGCTAATTTATTGTATTTAATTCAACTTCCTTGGATCCCTGATCACCAAAGAGGGTGGTTGCAGCCAAGAGATTAGACACCGTTTAGCAATGGCTAGATCAGCAATGATCAACCTAAGCAAGATCTGGGCTGACAGAGGAATAACCAGAGCAACAAAAACCAGGCTTGTCCAAGCCCTTGTATTTCCAATTGCCATGTATGCATGTGAGACGTGGACCCTAACCAAAGCTGACAAAAACAGAATAGCTGCTTTCGAGATGTGGTGTTGGAGGCGTATGCTTCGTATCGTATGGACAATGAGAAGGACCAATGCCAGTATTATTGAAGAAATAGGGGTGTCTAAACGACTTCTTCATGCTATTAACACCCAAATGCTGAGCTACTTCGGCCATATCTCACGTCGCAAGGGTAACAACCTAGAGAAGATGATCATGCAAGGCATGATTGAAGGGAAGCGCAAGAGAGGCAGACCTCGTTCCTGGTGGATTGACCAAATAAAATTGATTACTGGACACCCTCTCCATGATTGTTACTCCTTTGCTGAAAATCGTTATTTGTGGCGTAGTATCTGTAAGGTCACGAGCTGTCAGTCATGACAGGACCGAACCAACCAACCAACCAACCAATTTGTATAATCTTCCTATATATAACCATTATAAATATATAAAATTGTCAAATTTGATCTCCTAGCGAAATTAGCAAAAATTAAATTGCTAGCATTTTAAGTTGTAATGTACTGTAAATATGGAATTTTGTATGCGCTGCATTAATTTTCCAGCATCAAGCAGCTACCCCAAAATAAAAGTGTGCAAATATCTTTCTTTTGTGAGTAAGTCTATGTCATGAACTTAGGGACGCACCATTTGATTTTCAGGGGGGGCATGGAAGTTGGGGTCGGGCGGAATTTTTTTTTTTCGCCACTGAAGTAGGCGGAATTTTTTTTATTTTAGCAAAGACGGTAAAGGTTGTTTTTTTTAGGTTTTAATGGTTTTCTTTACATTGAGTTCGGCCTTTTGGGTGAGTCATCTTTTTTTTTTTTACTCCGCAGTGGGTCACTTTTTTTTTTCCTGGTTGGTGGGCAAAGTTTTGGTTTTTTTCCTGGATAGTGGGCAAAGTTTTTTTTATTTTTTAAACTTCCATGCCCCCCCCCCTGAGTATCTAATGGTGCGTCCCTTACTAATATTGAATTTAAAAACATGCAAAGTGGGTTCAAAATCAGCAAAGAAGAACATTAATCACATAAAGATTTCCACTTTTACCGATTACCCAAACCCTTACCCCCACTTTGCTCTCACTCAACTGTGACTCTTACCATAAACCCAGGGGGGGGGCACCCAACTTTTTTCTGGGTAGGGGTGTGCCGCACAGGGTCTCAAAAAGGGGGCTACAGAACTGAACTGAGTGGATTTTATGATGAAAAATAGGGTCTTAGGAACTGATTTTTTTCAAAAAAGTAGGTCTTGAGAACTGGCCTATAGTTCAATTTTGATAAGCAAGAACGCACATTTTTTGCAATTTTTGAATTTTCAATAAAATAGGGGTCTTAAGAACTGATGCAGGCTCAGAAGGGGGTCATAAGAGCTAGCAGCAGAGGGTGAAAAGGGAGGTCTTTAGCGCGGCACATACCTATACCCTTTTCCAATGTCAGTGCCCCCCGCCCCCGGCATAAACCCAACACTAAAGCAAAGTGGTGTGACATGCATAAATGTTGTTGAGACAAGGCTTTACAAAGACGGAATTAGAGAGATCAAGATGTAAATAAGGAGGTATTAACACATTCCACGCGGCTATTGGTTTTACCATATTCAAAACGGATCTGCAGAAACCTTTCCCATTCAAAGTCTATCTCAAGGATTACTGAACCAATACTAGGCATGTTTGTACTTGTTGCAATGCATTTCTCATGGCGATTTCAAATATGGTAATGAAATTCAATAATTTTGACATTTTTGAAACATTTCGTGAACATTTGAAATGTCGTCTGCAGACGCCTGCAGCATGGAAATGTGTTAAAACACAGTGCCCTATGGATCTGACCACCCCAGAATTAGAGATTCCTACAAAATATACGTTTAAACAGTAACAGTCTAAAGTGTCACTGGTTTAAAGAAAAGTGATTGTACATTTTTCAACATACTTTCCCATTTTTCATGCAGCTTCGACACATGATAGGCCAGTAAAAGTACATTGAGTATAAGTGTGTTTTTGAACACCTGCGCTGCTCATTTCCTTAAGTATTTATGAAATTATAGGCCCTATTTATAACATGAATGAATATAAATGGCATCTATTAAAATAGGTGTGTTATTATTAATTCTGTACTTTGAACAGTTTCCTCTCTATGAGCTATGAGTAAACCTAGGAGAGATACTATATTAGATATGAGGGATGTATCACAAAATAGGGGCATCTTTTTACCGCCTAGAAATGTTATATATTTTATGCATTAATAACTGCGGCTGGACCCGTTGAGATTTATTGAAGGCCCTAAACTCCGCAGAAAATGTCTATCATCAGCTATAGGCAAACACTTTGTGCATTATCTAGGCCTTAAATTTCATCTTATTTTGAGTTTTGAATATAAATATGCTATGTCCATGCTGTGTATAATTAGTGATGGCTGATCCTGATCGGGAGATCTGAATCTGTGCCGATCTGCATTAAATCAGCCTTGAATCGGAATCGGGAAAAAAATGCAAGTTACTGGTCCACCCTACCGATCTTTAGGATTATACATTAAAAATTGTTCAATAAAAATACACCTTGTTTAATCACAATAAATGTTCAGCTTGTTGACTGTTATTCCTTATTTATTTATTGTGGATAATGGATACGTCATCACCAAATTGCCGATGTAAATATCAGCTCTTTTTTTCCTAGGGATTTTCCCTAGCCATCAGGGATAGCGCTACTGGGGGTTCTTGCGCGTTTAGCACATATTTTTTCATTTTGGCGCAATAAATTAGCTGAAAATCCAAAATAACCCCTTGTTTTTCAAACTTTTATGGGGTTCAGGGTTCTAAAAAACCCTGATTTAAAAACCTAGCGCTACCCCTGCTAGCCATTCATAAAAATAGCTATTCTACCTTGTAAGCAGTATGTGTCGATCAAATACCGTCGTCATCGTATCATACAATTAGCTCCACCTAATTCTATTGACGACAACATTTAAAGATAGCACTTGATATCGATGACGTCTCCCGATGTATCATTATCAACCAATCAGCAAGCGCAATTTTTCCGTGATAAATCTTCCGTAACACAATACAAAACATAACACAAAGGCATTGTATTATGCAATTTTTATAGAGGGCGCTCACATTGTTTTAAAAGTGGTCACACACACCACCACAACGCCTTTACACGGCTGTTTGATCCCACATAATGTGTCCGTTTTATTCTGCGAACACCGTAACTTGCTGGCCCAGTTCTGTTTTTAACTGATTCAAATACCTGAATATACTGGCCATCTTTTGTAGAAATTTCAGAACATTTGTTGGTGCCAGTTCTGAGAAATAGAGCTTTGAATATTATTATTTACTATAATAGCGCCCTCATCGGCCACAATTCCCATAGAGTTACATGTAAAATATGTATCAAGTAGAAAATGCCGATAATTTAAAAAGGGCTTGAACAATTTTCTTGAAATTTTCACCGTATACTCTTATTCATTAGCACTACCTAAATCAGGTCAAACCATAAAAGGGCCACTATATAATCTTTTTATATCCCATAATTTTAATTATAAAGCGGTCAGTCAAACAGCCGTGTTGACGAAAGGCTAGATTATGTATAGCTTTTTCTTAAGCTTGTCAGGGGGTGTATGAATTCATCTATGGGAGTCTGTTATATGCATTTACATTTGCCCAAACCACTGGATTATGGCCCACAACCTTTATATCTTATTTAAAGTGTTTGGACCTTACACAGGCAACGTGCGGCCTGACAAAAATGCCCAATTGGACAGGGAGATGGAAGGGGACTATGTAAGGGTAGGAGAGATTGAGATGGAGGAAGATGTGACCATTTAAAACTGAAACTGAAATAAAACAAAATTTTCATTTTTTTCAACCAATTCATGCACGATCAGGTTCTCTCTGAAAAGGAATGAAAACCCCTGAAAAAGTGCATAAAATTGGGATAATATAAGGACAAAAGAGAACTTGAAATTAAAAGATGGACATTTGGACAAAATAAACCCTGAAAATGCTCATGCTTGCTTCCCTAGGGCATTCAATGAATCCTTTGGGAGATCAATACTTTGTCATCAAGGAATATTTAGAAACGCTAACTGAATTAGTAAGTCTAAAATTGGAGCATATCCCAGCCAGATCAACCCAATGTGTGCTGTTTAGAGTCAACCAAAGTGATCGAAACGGTCAAAACGTCTATCCCAAAATAATACTATAATGAAATGTGGATTTGACCAATTTCCTACTATTATTTCTCTCGGAAAATATAACATTTCTGAAACCTATTACTTTTTGACCTTTTTTTAATCAGTTGTTCTTTTTGTAAGTGCTACGACCTCAAAGAGTTTCAATTATTATCTTTCCTGACCATGAAAATGCCAGGGGAATGAGCCATTGACCTGTATACCTTATAAACGTGAGTACGCCCCCCCCCCCCCCCCCCCCACACCAACCAGTTGTGTACCTAGAGCAGGCGTTCTCAACGGTTGGCGCGCGCCCCATTTGTACAAAAAAAAGGTAAAAATGAGGAAATATGAGCCTATCAAACCCCTAAAATCCATGAGCTTCCATGGGTTTTGCCCCCTGGACCCAACCAGGGGCCCTGATGCGGCCCTACATCCCACCCGTTAGTCGCTCTGCTCGTTTCGCTCACAACGTCAGTGGTACTTCTTGATTACTAATATTTGGAAAATGGTGCTTCATAAAAGTTAGTTGAGAAGGCCTGACCTAGAAGTATACAACGGTGTTTTTACTGGAGCTCTTTTTTTCGGATCCTAATGGAGCATAACACTTTCCACACGGCTACAAGTTTTACCATATAAATACAAAGCAGATTTTTGAGAATCTTTCCCAACTTTCATGGTCTATCCAAAGAATTACTGAATCAATACTTGGCATGTTTGTACTTAATTAAATGCATTTCACATGGGGATTCTAAATATTGTAATGAAATTCAACAATTTTGACATTTTTGAAATCTTTTTTATAGCTTTTTAAAGAGCTAGCAGCTGAGGGTAAAAAAGAGAGTCTTCAGGGGGCACATACCTATACCCCTTTCCAATGTCAGTGCCCCCACCCGGGATGGCAGCCAATCATCACAACTGACGGAGGCACGTGGCAAGGAGAGGCAAGGCGTCCTAATCACTCTTCATTAAGAAAAAAAATACTGGAACAAAAAGCTTTAATATAGCTGATGTAAGATACTGAGAGTCATTAATGTGTGGTTTACCATTAAAACTTCCCTTTTCTATATTTATCACATGAAATGGCTTATCATACTTATCTTTCATAGACAGCCATAATACAGACCATGGTCAACTCCTTGCAAACCTGTTATTTCAGCCCAGTGCATGCAGTGTGTGAATGATGTGTGAGATATCGCACGATATACTACTGTAGGGGCGGGGGTACTCACATCTTATTTGAGATATACGGCTCTACTGAAAGGGTCCCTTTTTGGCAGGAAATCCTCTATAGACATGACTTCATTTCGGTTAAAAGATGGATAACCCATCTCCCCTACTTTTTGACTTTTTCCCATAAAAATTGAGACTTTGGTATCAGAAGAATGGCCATATTTTTCTCAATACCCTGCAAAATGTTAGGGCTGAGATTTTTTTTAAAAACCGAAGCTTCCCCAGCACCACAAAACACATAAATACTAGGTGCTGGTAGGGTACGATCAAGCAAGATATCATATGCTCAAGAAAATCTTAGGATTTTTGAAGCTGACTCCATCGCGCCATCAAGTCAACATTATGTTCCCATCCCTTAACACTTTTGGACCGGTGATTTTGACATTTCGCCGGTAATAAATCAGCTAAAATGTTGTCAACCGCTGACTATGTGGTTCATTTTCAGGATTATGAAGGTTAGTTTATGCCCTTTGCAGTCTTTTAATTGGACTACATAGTGGGAAATAGACACATCCTTAGATGATTTATTACCGGCGAAATGTAAAATCACTGGTCCAAAAGTGTTTAGGCTGGGTTCACATAGGAGTATACGGTATACGGTATACGGTATTCGCTATACGCTATTACGGGCACGGCGAGTCACATAGGGTATACGCGAGCCCTACTCGTAGTAGCCGAATTGCAGCCGCACATCCAAACAGGACGGTATACGGTGCACGAAAATCGAACACGCACGATTCCCGGTATACTATACTATACTACACTACACTATACGCAGGTATACGGCCTTTTTGAATGGTGCCGTCTGATGTGACCGAATAGCGTATAGCGTATAGCGAATACCGTATACCGTATACTCCTATGTGAACCCAGCCTTAGGGAGTGAAAACATAATGAATGGGACTTCCACACAGGTAACCCGGCTTTGATTCCCCGCACCTTATTTGACCCGTTTGTCTCCCCCGACAATTTTATTCCCCAAAACACGCCTTGGGTTTAGGGTTGAATGTTACAAGCAAACCAATAATAAATAATACATTGACTGGACAAACTGTAAATTAACAATGACCTTAAAAATACTTGATCTCGAACCCTTGGCCCTCTTCACTATCACGGCGGAACAAATAAGTGACTTATTATCCCAAGAATATCAATCTCAATGTTTCAGGCAGGGAGCACTATTTGTGTAAGGATTTATGGTTGCAATTTTATTGAAAACTATAAGCCGAATGACAACGTGATAGGTCACTTGGTACTGGTAAGTGCTGGTCAGTGGGTCACTTGGTGCGGGTCAGTGGCTGACCGTAACAGTTCATTATGACTGTGCAAAAACCGGTAACCTATTTTGACACTTGTTTCATCCTATTATCAATCATATGGATCATGACGACTTGGGCAGAGGACAGACTGTCATGTATAGCATATCCCATATGGGCAGAGGACAGACTGTCATGTATAGCATATCCCATATGGGCAGAGGACAGACTGTCATGTCATGTATAGCATATCCCATATGGGCAGAGGACAGACTGTCATGTATAGCATATCCCATATGGGCAGAGGACAGACTGTCATGTATAGCATATCCCATATGGGCAGAGGACAGACTGTCATGTATAGCATGAAGCATATCCCATATGGGCAGAGGACAGACTGTCATGTATAGCATGAAGCATATCCCATATGGGCAGAGGACAGACTGTCATGTATAGCATGAAGCATATCCCATATGGGCAGAGGACAGACTGTCATGTATAGCATGAAGCATATCCCATATGGGCAGAGGACAGACTGTCATGTATAGCATGAAGCATATCCCATATGGGCAGAGGACAGACTGTCATGTATAGCATGAAGCATATCCCATATGGGCAGAGGACAGACTGTCATGTATAGCATGAAGCATATCCCATATGGGCAGAGGACAGACTGTCATGTATAGCATGAAGCATATCCCATATGGGCAGAGGACAGACTGTCATGTATAGCATATCCCATATGGGCAGAGGACAGACTGTTATGTATAGCATATCCCATATGGGCAGAGGACAGACTGTCATGTATAGCATATCCCATATTAATGTCAAACTATGAGTGTGATTTCAAATGAAGAAATCAGGAATCAAGTTCAACCAGATCACTGGGTGATTCAAGCTAACTTAACCCCCTGGGCACTACCGGCCTATCTTAGAGTGGTTCTGATTGGTGTATTGCAAGATAATACTCATTTGAATAGCCAATTAAAATGCAGCTTGTAAAATATTTCACTCCCAGTCTTTATCAGGGATACCATTATTCTAACACTGTCTCTGATTGGCGCAATAAATGATGTATAGATCTTTCTGACCAATCTGCTAGTAGTTCTCAGGGGGTTAAGATTATCATAAAAAATAATATCCAGAAAGGTGACATCCATAAAAACAGAACCTTTATTCTGTTTATATTTAGGGGCGATTTAAAAGTTTGTTGTAATCAAAACAAATAATTGTCGATCATAGCGTCATGATTCTATCAGGGTCCCATGCGCCTGGTGCATATTGCAACGGCTGGTGCACCTGTAGTTTTGAAATGCAGTGCATCGCAAGACCGCATTCAACCTTTGGATGAACGCGAGCGCTCAGATCATGACGCTATGATCGACAATTATTTGGTTTGATTATATAGTAGAAGCCATACAGACAGGACTAATAATTCCCGAATTGCAGGTGCCTCAATTTAGAAATCAACTGGTAAAACTCTTAAAATACGCTCTGAAATTCCACCCATCGCCCATGTGCATTTGGTCAAATTATAAATTATTTCGCAAGGATTATCTTAGCAACTATGGCCCATGTCATGTAATGCGCATTAGTAAGAAACATCGGGACAAAGTGATATATGATATGATTAAATCGTCTCCATGTAGGGGTTAAAGGTATATTATGCCATCTTTTCGAGGGAACGCCCTCAATCCTCAAAAAAAAATTGAAGCAGATTTTCTTGCAGATTTACATTTCTGATCATAAATCGTACATACATTCCAAGTTAGAGGATGATACGATTCCTAATTACTTCCAAAATCATGGATTTTAGAGTGAAAATAAACTGTCAGGTTAACCCGACAGTTTATTTTCCCCGGTTATTTTCACTCTAAAACCATGATTTTGAAGTAATTAAGAATCGTATCGCTCTGTAACTTGGAATATATTTATGATCAGAAATATAAATCTGCAAGAAAATCTGCAAGAAAAATTTCAAGGATTGAGGGCGTCTCCTGGAAAAGATCGGTAATTGTCTCCACATAGGGGTTATCATTATACTTCTACTTCATTAAAAATGTAGACTAGTAGTAGAATAATCGGTAATCATCTGCATCTAGGGGTTTATAATATAATACACTCGTCAAAAGAAGTTCCTTGCAACTCATTGAAGTTCAAATATTTCACATAAATATTTAATATAAATTAAACAATTGCATGTCAAAATAAGCAGACATTAATTCTCTATCATGTCTGTATGAAATTAAGATGTACGCATTCATGCATGGCGGAGCACATTCATTAAGCAATGGTAAGGTGCGTAAAAGGAAATTGCAAGAAATGAGCATTTACAGTCATTTGAATGGAGGGATTATCCAATTTTTTGCAATCTTCTTGCCATTGTCAAGTGAATGGGATCTGCCATGCATGAGTGATCATGGCTAAATTCCATGTTAAGCTGTTAGAGGATTACTTTCTGCTTATTTTGATATACAATTATATATACTAGCGGGCACCAGCGCTTCGCGCTGGACCCGCTAGAAAGTTTCACAGGGAATAAGTAAACAAAGCGTAAGAAAATGTGATACAATAATATCAAGAACATGTCCCACATGCATACATAATCCAGACGGGGCCCTAAATAATCCGAATATCGCAGGTGCTTTTGATAATCCAGGTATACATGTGCCTTAATCTAGGTAGGCTTACGTTTGTGTTTCCAGATACATACGTAGGCCTCCCATGAAACCTGAAATGCAGGTACCCTTTGTCCCATTATATCCAGGGACCCCATAGGCCTAAGCCCTACCCCCCCTAATCCAGTTACCCCAGGTGCCCTTAATAATGCACCGGATACCACATATTCAAGGTAGGCCCACTGCAGTGTGCCGTTATCGCGAGATACGGTGTCCTTACTTTATCATAGTCAAGTAAATTAAACGCGGGTGCCAAAGATAGCGGGCAGTAAAAGTCATATCACAATATAGGCAGAGGTGGGCAATATCAAAGCGTTATAAATGTTTATATAAATATCAAGAGTATACATGTCCTTAAATAATTCAGGTACTCTTGATATTGTAAAGTGCCCTTGATATAATGTAAGTGACATGGTGCCCTTAATACACCATGAGCCTATAGGCCTAATGTGCTCTTAATTAACAGATACCCATGTTCCTAATCCAAGTAGGCCTACTCCATCAACGTGTTCTTAACACCCCCAGTTATTACCTCCTGTCAGCGCATGTCTCTACCTATTTTGTACCCCAAATAATAAAAAGTTGAATTTTAATGTCAAAATTGAAGTTACTTAAAATTAACTTTTAAATGTATCCCCCGATTATTTTATTGCCCCGCCATCCCGTTTTCCTCCTTTAAAGGTATATTATGTGATCTTTCCATGGAACGTCCTCAACATCGAAAAAAATTGAAAGCAGATTTTCTTGCAATTTCTGATCATTTAACAATCGTACATACATTCCAAGTTACAGGGCGATACGATTCTTCATTACTTCAAAATCATGGTTTTAGAGTGAAAATAAACTGTCGGATATCCGACAACTTATATTATTCTAGTCTAAATTCACTCTAAAACCATAATTTTGAGGTAATTAGGAATCGTATCGCTCTGTAACTTGGAATGTATGTACGATTTATGATCAGAAATGTAAATCTGCAAGAAAATCTACTTTCTAAAAAAAAATCACGAATAGAGGGCGCTCTCTGGAAAAGATCACATAATATGCCTTTAACATATGGTGCTGGTGCAAGTGTCACCACTGCCCATATGCACATACTGTATCCAGGTAATTCAGTAGGCCTACGTTCTGAGCGTTATAGTTTTATAGTCGGTCGTTTAGTTTTATGGTCGGCGGATTCTATCATCAAGATCACTTGTACCATTCCACGCTTGTACTTGAGCACAATGTGTGCCATCCGGGTTTTGTTTGGGCTACATGTATTTACATTAAATACATTATTCCTCTAATAGGCATGTGGGGCCTTAACGTATAGTATATGTAGTCCCTTTATCATGTTTGCTGTGTTCTATAAAGCCTCCTGAGATACTACCTGAGTGTACACCCTTAAAATCCAGTTATCACAGGTGGCCCACCTGCGCATAGTATATCCAGGTAATTTGAGACTCGTTTTATAGTGAACCCCGTAATCCAGATACCACGGATGCCCTGAATAATCCAGACACTCTATAATAATCATGATAATGTACCACACGTTCCGTTTATCCAGATGCCCCATGTGCCCTTATATCCAGATTATCAAGTAAGGGAAGTGCGGAGAGGAGGAGGTGGCTTTAGGGTACACTATTAGAAAAAGGGTGCTTCAGAGGGGTTCTTGGCTGTCCCGTGTAATGGTTTAAAGGTTCTTTGATGTTAAAGGCCCCAAAAGGTTCTGTAGAGAACCTTTAAAGGTTCTAAAGACCAATGTTTGCCCATATTTTGCCTATTTTGAACCTTAAAATGGTTCTTTTTGGAACCTTTAGGTGATATAAAGGGTCCATACGGGACAGCCAAGAACCCCTGAAGCCTGAAGCATCCTTTTTCTAAGAGTGTACGGACTGCCTGCTTTCACTCTGCTCCATTTCAATGTGCACAGTTTGCGCCACAAACGCGTACACTTTTTGTCTGCGCCGAACCGCGTGCGCCATGTTAAACGTGGTTGCGCAGCACAACATAGAAACGGTTGACATGGTACTGCCAGTTTCTTTATCGATAGCAAACGTCGCATTCATCTATGTTACTAATGTGAAAGTGTCACTTTAAGATCTGTGTAAGAGTTTTTGTTTACATTTAGAAAATGTCGTGAAATATTTTTATTTGTCGGACGTATAAATGCTTGTTACTATGCGATCTTTAAGAATAATAAACAGCCGCATATACAGAAATGTAGCTATATCCCTGAAGAAAATATTTTGGGTGAAGACCATATGTCATCACTCACTCCAAAAACCACAATTTGTGTCCGAACAGTAGCTACCCGAGTAAAATAAATTTTCACATGTGATCCTTTCTGCGCATGTCTGAAAACGGCAAAAACGGGCATTGAACTATCTAATTAGCTCGTGTATTAGAGGCGCAATTACCACGCTTTTTCAGTTGAAGAGGGACGCGAGTGCAAAATTATTATTGAACTATCTAATCAGGCGAGGGACCGAAAATTAGTATATAGATATATAATCAGGGGTCACTTTGATCGCTCCTGATTTTTTCAGTTGAGCACTCTCTGATTATCTTTTGATGTGTACTGACCACTTCGGGAATATTATGCTGCTCTGATTGCTGATCAAAAACACCATTGATTGTGTATTCGCATTATCATATGTGTGCTAGATCTGCGATCAGAGAAGCATCTATTCGCCTGATGATTGGACAAAATGACCGTATGGGATTGTCCATGAAACTCAGAGTAGCGATAATATTCCGGAAGGTCTATACCTCTGAATTTTTATACGCTCTACCGTTTACGGTATTGAGCACTCTATTCAAATGTCGTAGTCTAACCAGAAATGGTTGTCAATAATAATTAGATATATAATTATATATATTCTATTAAATATTAATTTAATTTAAGTGGCAAGGAACTTCTTTTGACGAGTGTACTTCAACATGATTAAAATTGCAGTATAAACGGTGGCCATTAACAGTCGATCGGAGTGTTCAATGGGGTATCGTAACACGTCACAAATTAATACCCTCAACACTTTTAATCTTACACCTTACACTTAGTTACTAAAATATCAATTTCAACAAATTAAGTCACTCATTATCCCATGATAATCCACCTATTAATAGCATCCTTTGTTAATTACGATCGCAAATTGTATAGCGTTGTCATATTTGGGTATTTGACAACATGTACTTCCTCTTGTTAAGCCCACAGGTTTCTTTGATTGGCAGCATGTCTACTTGATTGATTGGACGGGTCACTTTGATCGCCAGAGTTGTAGATGAAGCAAGACGTTGAGTGCGAGAATATCCCGGCTTTTTTGCATAGCTCTGCTAAAGTCAGCTTCATAATGCTACGGACATAATTCCAATAATGTGTGCGTGCACTTTCAAAATTGATGGCTCGTCCTGATTGGTCAATCATGGAATCGTCACGCTAATGCAGGCAGAGTTGTTCCCGCATTTCATGCCTCGGGATGCAGCTCCTGCTCTGCTAACAACAACAAAACACGCTAGCGTGAAATAGCTTGAATTTTGTCCATAGCATTATGACAGTGACTACATTGTATATTATAGAGCCTAGATTTGCCCATTTGCCCATTTTTATCTGCCTATAGTTATTTCATGCTTATCCAAATTCTAGAAATGCCTATGTAGATCAACTATCTGCCAACACACTCTCTCTTTCTCTATGCAGTCATTCTGTACTCCATACTGGTCATTGTGCTGCTGTGTCCCTTTGATGCCCGCCTGGCCAATTCTCGATGATCATTCATTACTTCATGAATAATCGCGATAGCTGCATACCAATTGCGTTCCAATAAAATTAGATGAGAACGCGCAAGCCGAGCGCAGGTTACTAATAATTGCCCGAAAGTACTGCGCCAAAGTGTTCGATTGTTTTGCTCATTGACCGACCAATCAAATTAAAGCCTCACGCCCCTAACCTGAATATTCAATTAGTTATGAGGAAACACGATTAAAGCTTATTTCTGTTTGGTTGAATGATAGATATGTTAATGAGGGGATGACCCGACTTGGACTGTTTCAATAACTAAGAAGGTGGACAAAATAAACAGAAAACTAATTAATTATTAGCGGGATTAAATCGGTACAAATCAACGATTTCGATAAATATGCATCTTTTTCAGTAATGAATGAGAATAATGACTGCTTAGCAACTGTTTTCATGAATTTGTTTAAAATGCTTGGTTGTTGTTCTGGTCATTCGGAATAGGCCCCTTCGAGACAATTCCTCAGACCAGAACTAAAACCTCTGATTTCAAAACAAATTCACGAAAACATTATTCTCTAACTGTAACATACTGTATCAGTAATTTAGTTAGATATATATACCCCAGCCTAAGAAATGGCTTACATTATCCAAGACATTGTATTATCATACTGTACTAGTACACCAATGTGCTATTGCATCATGAACATGCACTGGGCCTGGACACTGGATTGGGGTAGTCTGAGATTGTGTTAAACAGACTGATTATCTATTTCAAATCTATAATTTGGTAGACAGTTGATATACAGTGTTTCTAGATTCATCAAAAATTGGGAAAACTAGGCGGGTAAAATGGGTAAAATCTAGAGGCTCTTGAAGCAGAGCTACATCTTCTATTCAGCTTTGTGATGCTGTGCCTATAGATGGTGTGACCGGTGACGTAGTGCCCAGCAGTATGCGTGTGCACCTATAGGGAATGTGCTTTAATTCACACTTGATTGATCATTACTTACAATGCTTATGGTGTAATAGTGCAGTAGTCATGGTCTGCATCCCTAAGCACAGTGAGAGACCAGGTACTAAATCTGGTTGCAGTATGCGTACGCACCATAAGGGCATGTGCTTTTAAAATTGGCGCTCAGTGATCTGTGTTTTGCTTTCGAATAGTATGTATGCAGTAGTCATGGACTAGTACCTCTAGCATGTCTTTAGACCAGGCGCTAATCAATTTGTAAACACTACTGATGTAAACAACGGTCACCTAATCTATAGTAACTATGAATGTACATTGTAATGACTAAAAACATTCCACACTCCAATATGTTGAAGTCCCGGTAGTTTCAGTCAACATTGATTTTTGGTAGGCATTATCATTCCCCAAATTGCCATTTAGACATAAACTTTAAACTTTAAAGTTCAAATTCTGGTTATCCATCGGATAATTAGCAATGAAATAAATGGTTATCCACCAGTAAATTTGGTCATTTCGGGTGCACAGATTACTGCTATTTCAAACGCTGATCATGATCACCCAAAATGTACCGTATTATCCCTTAAGCGCCCAGGGCGGTTAACCAAGTCATTTTGGGTGGGCGCTTATTTGTATACTGATTTACAAAGTTGTTGACCATCAAGGTTGCAAAATTCAACAACCTTTACGTCCCAAGACTGCAAAATTTGATGTTTTGCAATTCAAGATGGCGGCCTCCACGAATGACAACAAACACGAAGCGTGCGTATTTCGGATGGTTTCTGTTGCTGTTTAAAGGCATAACACATGGACAAGTTCACTAACACAATATGTCAAGTATGTCTGAAGTTAAAATAACCATAATTTCCTCTTTATTTTCAAGCAATTTGTAGTCTGAGACTTAGTGCGATGTGAGAACTTTTAAGTAAGCTTATTTTTTAGGTGCGCGGTTAATTAGTATATTTTTTTAAGTCACCTGAAAAAAAAGGAGGTGGGCGCTTATTTGGGTGTGGGCGCTTAATAGGGATAATACGGTACATGTAGTTGTACCTGAAAGGCCCTTGTGAAGCTCTATATTACTGGAGATAGATGTCTCGCTAGCCTGAACGTTATCTCAAATTGCCCCATTTTGATTGGTTATAAAGATAGTTAAAAAGATGGAATATCCTTTACTTAGCCAATCAAGAGGCTGGAAACTTGGGTTGTCAGCCATTTTGGTAATAATGAATCCTTGTACTATTTTGGTAATGGTAGTATGCATAGACATTTATAGAAAAATGCAAACTTGTTACATTTTTTCAAAATTTTAAGGTAAATTACCATATAATTGGACTTCAATAGGGAAATATATCTTTTTCTAAAGCTGACATGCATGGGTGTCATACCAGGTCCCTTTCATTGTCAAAATCTCTTCCCAAAATAAACCGGAAATATTTCTAACCCCCAATTCTGTCTACATCACTTGATCTCACTGCCAATGTTTTTCTATCGATATATTTCAAATGTGATAAGATTTTGATCTCTAAGAGCCAATTTTAAAATAATTTTGGCAAGTATATCTCCTAGCCTAGGAAGAGGAAACAAGGCTTTGGTGTAGTCTGTACTTTTGTATTGTGAGTAAATAGTTCGGGAAAAATCTTAAATAAAATAAATATTATACCTCAATCAGTCTATCTAGTCTCATGACCTTTGAATTACTGTATTGTTTCAGTATAATATTTCACAAATTAACGTAAAAGGGTCAATGCTTGGGCTATTCCATTTATAATACATACACCCTGTATTGCTCTATGGTAGGCATGACCTTAATCTTGTGAACAGTGAGTATAGATTTCAAATGGAGTTATCCATTCAGGTAAATCAATTTGGGGAAGAAATGTCTTCCTTAGGGGCAGGGTTCTAGCTAGGACGGGCGGCACCGGGCGGGCCAACCCACCACTGGGCTAGCCCACCCGGCGCTGGGCCCGGAATTGGGCTGGCCGCCCGGCACTCTAAAAAAAAAAAATCTTTTTTTTTTTTTTACAATTTGTGGATAAAATCGTTAAACTGCCTCATAAAACAAGAAATTATGTGGCAGGAACCCTCAAAGTGCATTAAAAAACCCTAAAAAGACATTAAGAAGGCCTCTGGATCCCATGCCATGTGATCCACTGCACTTCGTTCGCTACATTTTCTCCGTTCGCCGTCAGTAAATTTACCCGGTTCTAAAATGGTCCTGGCTAGAACCCTGCTTAGGGGGAGTATGGATTTTAATTGGAATAGCCCACTTCTATCAAAGGGTCAATGATTTCAAATTCTACACTTGTCCAGATTATTCCCCATGTCGTCTATAGGGGGTGTATGGATTTTAAATGGAATAGCCCACTTCTATATAAGGGTCAATTATTTCTAATTCCGCACATGTCCAGTTTATACAAATTGATGAGTAACAGTTGCTGTTCAAATAACCCTCTCATGTCAATGCTTGTTTTCAAACAAATTTATATAAATAGGAATCTCAACTTTTTTGGCTCTACAGTTGACCTGCGGTCACTCATGCAATATCTGTCATAAGACAATGACCCAAGTAAGACAATGATTCACCACCAACTCCCCCTTCATAAAATCTTCCTCGTTCAAGATTCACCACTAGTAAAAATCAATTAGGTAAAGATTCACACCATGCCAAATGTTCTTAGACAAAGATTAGACGTCTAGTTTACATTTTTTTCTAACCTTGAGGGGGGACTAGGTCAAGTTTCAATTGATCCCTGCCTAAGTAAAAAAACTGGACGTAATTCTTTTGAAAGTATCCAACACCGATGGTCTTTCTGAGGCAACTGACCTGTCGGATAGGTCATGTAATCGGTAGGTCTGGTAGGACGTCGCTTTCATTGTCACAAGCATGGGACCAGGCAATTCAGTGGGTTCAGGGCAACTGACCTGTTGGATAGGTCATGTGGTCGGTAGGTCTGGTAAGACGTCGCTTTCATTGTCACAAGCATGGGACAGGCAATTCAGTGGGTTCAGAGCCATTTATCACATGACCTACCCGACGGGTTAGTTGCCAGACAGAAGTCCAACGATTTAAGCAACATGGATTTAAAGTACAGTTTTTGACTTTACCCTAATAACAGCCCAGCATACTAAAAAATATTACTACCAAGCCTATCTCCAAGCGCATGTGCAGATGGTTTTCAATGACTGACCGAGCCTATTTAGTGAGCGCAGTATACTGCGCGAACGAGTAGCTGAGAGCTGTGACTTGCGTTAGGTCCGCAGAATCCCCGGTTCGATTCCTGGTCAGGGAGATACAATTCATTTGTTGTTTTCTCTTCCAAAATTGGGATCCCGGGTTAAAAACCCGGTTAGGGTTAAAAGAAGCATGAAGTAGTTTCATCAGAAGAAACATCAGTGTACTGTTTTTGATGGTTTTACTTGACTTGCGTCATTATAAAAGAGCAATTCAGTATCAGTATCAGTATCGGTTCTGTCGGTAGGGTATCCATTTGAATACATTTCACCAACTTCTCGAACATAACTATTAAATTGGTTGACTCATGCAAGCAGGATGGTTTATTTTTGGTGCTGAATGGTGAATTAAACTACTAAAGGTGTTTTCTGAAGGCATCAGCAGATGGTGCGTTCACCGCCAGTGGCGGATCCAGGAAAATTTTAGGGGGGGGGGCCCAAAAAAGAAGTTGAGCATATTATATACCAATATATTTTTTATTTAAGTATAGATGATTTGAAAGCTCGAACAGGGGGGAGTCTGAGGGGGGATGTGCCCCCCTCAGAAGTAGAAAATGTTTCAATTTTCGAACTCATTTGGTACGATCTGGTGTATACTTTTGACCAACATTTTATCGAAAAGCCACCTCTTCATTTCCAATAAATATTTTGTTTTTTATCAATGCAAGAAAGAAGTAGAGCATACTGATTTTTTCTTAATTTAAGTATAGATTGTTTAAAAGCTCGAACAGGGGGAGTCTGAGGGGTGATGTCCCCCCCCCCCCCCCCCCCTCTCTCTCTTACTAGCTTCTTCCTCTCTTTCTTTCTTTTTCTTTTTTTCCTTTTTCCTTTTTTTTCCCCCTTTTTTTCCCCCCTTTTTTGTGGGGGGGGGGGGGTAGAGGGGGGGGGGGGGCCCGGGCCCGTCGTGCCCCCCCCCCCTGTATCCGCACCTGTTCACCGCTGCATCAGTAAGGCTTCCACTGGGTTACAGTGCGAATGAAGAAAGATTCCTTGTGTGTGTTCAGTCTGGCATATGTTCTCTGGTATTTCTGTGTGTTGCTTCGTCTGTGTCTTGTGTCATTTGCTGGGGTCAGGTATTCGTCGCAGTCAACTCCAACAAGTCCCCTGGGGATCTTGTATAAGATCAATGACTTGTGACTCAGTTTCTTAAAAAAATCAAATGACTTGGCTGGACTCAAATCATCACTTATCCAAAAGACTTGACTTGACTTGACTCAAGTCTTGTGGTAAACTAGCTTGATAAGTTGAGTTTAAACAAAAATATAACTGTCAAAATCTATACTACCACCCCCCTACCCCCCCCCCCCCCCCCCCCCCCCAGCTACTTAAAAGAGAAATAACCTAGACAAAACTTGATTGAAATTTATCAGTACGTAAATGAAGCAAATAGTTTCATGTTCAGTACAACTTAGTATGAATTGAAGAAAATTAGAGACTTGATGACTTGAGCCAACCAGTGATTTGAATTGACTTGACTTGACTTGACAAAAATTTAGAAGACTTGACTCAAGTCACCTCAGTCACTGATTTGACTTGTGACTTGTGGTTTAAAGTGACTTGGCCACAACAATGAAAATGTCAAATTTTCTTCGTGATGAATCAATCACAAACTACTGATGAAAACAAGTGAGTGATTGTGAATTGATCCACTTTTTTTCTCACAGGTTTATTTTGAAGCCTTATAAGGCCAAAAAAATAAATTGTTTGATTGTCCATAGATCACTTTTAAAAGTTGGGTAGGTCGGTCGGGAAAAGTTCTTTTTTCTTTTTTTTCTCACTTGCCCTTTTTTCAGGTACCAGAAGCAAAATGAGATGTACTTGTTGTGGTAACCAAAACGGGGAACAAAATCTTAAACATTTTGATGAGTATTTTTATTTTCTCAACACTTCTTAAGCTATGGATCAAGAAATGAAGCCCTGGCCTATACATCTATAATCTATATCTGTTAAACATGGGCTTTATTAATTAAATAGGTGATGCAGAACGGAACAATCTGTTACAAGATTGAAGCCTTGTGATTACTGAGCAAATTTGGTCTGACTACGAAGTTAGTGTCATATGTCTGACAAAGATGGACGTTTATATAAAAACACTATGCAAGTGTTTTGTTTTAAATTGTTTTTTATCATACAAATATTCTTACCAATTTAGGAAAAAGGGACAGTGAGTAATTCAATTTGTTTATGCACAATTTCTACCTACTGTATAAGCACTATATATCTTACACAGTTTTGTCCGTCAGAAAATTTGCAGAACATTATATTCAACAGAGCACAGACACAGAGCATTCACACCAACAACAAAACCTGTCAAAGGGTAGATGTAAGAAGGGTCATTTTTTTAACAAAATTTATAATCCAAATTTTCCAAAAAAGTATATTACTATTTGTTTTATTCATAGTGTTTCTTACATTTTTCAACCAATTTTTTTTTGTTCAAACCTTTCAAAAATGTTCACACAAAAAATTCATATTTGAAAATGGATGAGTTAAGCTATTTTTTAAAGATTTCCCCTTGCATTGAGTATAATACATCTTCCAAATAATGTAAGACTCTGAGGCATCTCTGTTGATTGTCAATATAATCAAATGAAATGCTGAACTTCAAAACAAATTTATCAGTTCAAGTTACAAGATATAAACCAGGAATTCAGATCAGAATCGCTGGTTTTCACAGATATTTTAATCCCATAGATGGGATAAAGGTTATGATATTTAGTCACGTCTTTTGTGACATTTCCCTAGACAGTGAGACCTGATGAAATAAATTAAAAACGTCTGCCGATATCTGCAAATCATTCATGCTATCAAACTAAATGTCTGGCTCAGGAGGTTCTACATTATGGCCAAGTAACAGCATTTGTCAACCAAAATGATTCTTTTTGGAAGGAACGTAACGCAACTGTCATTGAAAAGGTTATTATCTCCTACGATATTTAATCCATTTAAGTTTAATATTTAATTACAAAATGTTGTTTTATGAATCATTCAATTCAACAGTAAGGCTAAATTAAAAAGCTCCCGCGCGTGTTAGTTTATTGATGCGCGTTAGAAAAACAAAAATTTAAAAAATATTTTTTTAAAAATCCCAAAAAATCCCAAAATTTCACCGATTTGTCAGATTATCATTGATCACATCATTTTAAATACAAAAAGTCACTTTTAAGGATTTCAATATTTTATATTTAAAAAAAAACACTTAAAAAAAACCACATTCCGCATTAAGTTTTGAAAAACTGAAGAGCTTTGAGACAAAACATTTTTTTAATTAAGCCTAAGCATAGTGTTGAATGGTCTGTACCCACACTATTGTATTCTGTGCCCATTTTTTTCTTCAATTTATTTATACTTGATTTGCTTCTGGGCTTGTGTCACGTCACCCATGAGAATTGACCTACATGTAGTTTGAGATGTTGGTGGAATTTTAACACCATTCCAAAAATTAAATGATCTATAATCAAATTTTTTTTAATGATAACTATTGAGGGCAATTTAGGTCTTCAGTACATTTTTGGCATTTGATGCATGGTCATCTATGGTCATTTTTTTTTAAAGTTGATGAAAACAATGACAATCAAGTGTCACTAAAGATCAATTCTTGATAGACATATGAAAAAGGTCAAACTCATAATTTTTGACAGTCATTTCAAAAGGTCAATATCAATAGTAAAATGGTTATAATATCAATAGTTAGGCAAAAAAAAAAAAAAAGTTTGTCTCAGATGACCCGCGCGCATTCCCGAAACCGCCCGCGTAAGCTTTTTTTTTAGTGGAATTTTTTTTTTTTTCAATTTTTTTTTTTTTTTCCAATTTTTTTTCCAATTTTTTTTCTTTTTCAATTTTCTCAAAATAATCTTGCAAAATCCAACTTTTTGACCAAACAAATGACGATCAGGTCTAAATTGAAAAAAAAAAAAAAAAAAAAAAAAACGCAGACCGCATTAGATTTTCAGTCTCTCATGTCATCTGAGACAAACTTTCTTTTTTTTTTGCCTTATAAGGTCTTGTCAATCCAGTTCACGTATAGTGATGACATTTTTTGCCAATATTTCATGAGCAATTGTCTGCTAGGAACTACACTCATTGCACACCGGGGCGGTTCCACCTTTTCACGGTCAATTTCTTCGGATTTTTCAGAAAAAAAATTGTACCTTTCTTGACAGATATGTGTCGCTTTAAATCACACTTTTCTGCTTCTTGAAATCTGGACTTTGTCAATTACTAATTATAGGTGGATATTTCACAAACTTAAATGTTCACAGTCGATCAAATTTGAGAATTGGTGATTTTAAAATGGGTATTCGATTATATGGGCCATGCATATATAGTTGTGCTTGATATTCCTATTTGGGTGTTTTAAGAGGGATATGTAGTTGTTTTATTCATAAAAATATCTAAACAATTGTGAGCAATTTGACTTGCTTCCCGGGAATATAAACATTTTACCAGCCCTGTTTACAAGCTTACACTGGGTACCTTGTTGGCAAATGCCACACCAACAGAGCATATCGGTGTGCTCCACCAACCCCCCCCCCCCCCCCCCCCCACCCCTTCCCCCTTGGTGTTCAGCAATTTGTTGATGTCTTCAATTCATATAAGAGCAACTCGGTTTCTCCTAAAAAGTTGTGTTCTTGTTCATGTTCCAATGGGACAAAATCCACTTATTTCTTGTGACATTACATGTAGTCATACTACTTATCATTTGGAGATTCCTCTTCAGAATGTGCACATTTGACGCCAGGAACAAAGATTTCTTTAAAAAGTTGGTTCTAGATACATAACAACATTTTTCTCCCTGATTTATTTTATTCCACTTAACACACCTGGGGAGTAAGGGTTAATTGAACACAATTTAATAGTTTTTATTATTATTTTATGGAGAGAAAAAGGTGAAACTTACTGTAGCACAAAAATATCTAAGATTGCGGTAGAGGTGGAAGCTCAGACCCTGATGGATATATAGTGAGGGAAGTTACACCTTTCCTTATTTAAATCTAGTTAAATATTTCCAGACTCCGCTGAGGGGTAAACCCGGGCTAGTCATCCCAAGGGAGAAGGGGGAGGAGTCTCGTGGGGAAATGCTAAGCCAACATGTGATGCTAAATTTAAAGATGTCATTATCATGTACTAGTAATTAGTTAATGGCTTCAATTTGTTAAAGGGGCATTAAGAGATGTGGTGGTGGTGGCGGCAGCGCCCTCTATTACAAAAATATATGATAAAAACTGTGATTTGTTTATTTTTACAATTGTATTACATGTATGAACTTACACCTATAAGGATTAAGAAAAATCAGCCCTCTTTGTACAACAAAACGTTGATTCAAAAATGCTGATCTCTGCTAGATCAGCATATTATGTCAGACAGTATCCCCCTGCAGCACGCGTGATACATATCACGAACCATATTTGCATAGAGGGCGTTTTTCAATAAATGGCGATGGTATTGTTTTAATCAAGTTTTGCTGTGTTTTTGTTAGTAGAAACAATAATAATGGCAATTTTAAATGTTCATCTTGAATTCTGAAGTAAATAAAAAAAATTAAAAAAATGTCAACACCACTTAATGTCCCTTTAATGGCTTCAATTTGATTTATGATTAGAAGCATGTGGATGTCTTGTTTGTTTAGGTGGCATATTAAAATAAAACCAAGAGAAAATTGGTGTATATAACCATTGTTACCAACATCCCTTTAAGGGAAGAGTGAAACTGAAGGTGGGAGGGGGGAAGGTACCCATTGTCTTAATTATTGCTAATATTATAAACTATCTTGAAAGTATTGCGAAGATCATTAATTGTGTAACGAATGGAATACAGTCACTATGGCGATCAATGCATCCATGTGTGATTAAGAACTTCAATTACTGAAATACACTCTAAAGTCACTGCTTAGAGAGAAATAATGCAGTATAGTCATAATGAACTGTGATCAGTGAAATACGGTCAAACATCACTGATCAGAGGTTAATGAATGCAGTACAGTCACTATTTCACTTATTGTTTTAAATAGATTTGTAAATTTGTGAAGAAAAACACAAAAATAGTTGGACATTTTGAATTCCCATGAGCCGTCGGCCGGCCAGGCAACAAACCCTGGACAAATCTGGATGTCACTATTCATTTCCTTGTTTCTAACACTTAAGACTTACCATAGCTTGGTCATCAACATGTCATTGACATAAACAATAACTTTTAAATCTCATCAAAACTTCAAAGATCCTAAACTAGGCTAAATACCACAACGTGCCCTTTCCATCTAATCTCAAAGTCAATCCCTTTCCTGATCTTGGAATGTTATCAACAACAAACATACAGACTTGAAAGGAAGGTCCTATTGACTTGCTACAGAACACGATAATCTTAAGGCCAGTGTATTTATGTGTATCATATGAGAGACAATTTTGCCCCAAAATGTGTGATATTTGCAATATTATATGGTACGGTATGGCACACAAATATTTTGAGACCTTCGTGACAGTTTGATTTTGTTCAACTTTGCGGCGAATCGGATTGGCTACATGGCGGTCAGGACCTGAACTTTTTTGTCAACATCAAAAATCTGATAAAAGGCCCTTCACAATTGATTTTGAGTTTCCTGTTGCAGGTTTAAAAAAAGTGACGAGGTGACTTTTAATTATTAATTATTAATTATCTTTTATTTTATTTATTTTGAAACTAATCATTTTGTGGTCGCAACAAATTTCAACCCCTTGATATCGAGAGCTCTGGATTAAATTATTTTCCAAGTATGATTAATTTGATACACAAGTAAGAATGCAATCATGTTCTATGTTTATACATCATCACAGCTGATATGATTAAAGTCAGAAAGTAGCAAATGAAGTTTATTGAATGTCATTTTAAAGGTGAAAATCCTAAATAAAAATAAATAAATAAAATATTTTGTAATTCTCAATTTCTGACGTGGGCGGCAACAGGAAACTCAAAATAAATTGTGAAAGGCCTAATAGCTATTATAGAACACTTCCACTACATGATGTAATAGGGAAAACCAATCTACACTACAGGGTGAGTCAAAAAGAAGTTTACCCGGATTGGTGATGTTTTAAAAAACAAACAAATGACACCCAAGAGTTCAGCAAAGCATATATTTAACAAGCATTCTCTCCTGCTTATTAGGAAAAAGGAATAACACAAATTGAGCATTGCTAAAAGGAGTTATGTCTATTTTAATAAAGGTACTCATTTTGCAAGTTGTCCGCGGAATAACTTGACCAAACAAATGTAAAGTATGCATTTTAGCTGCGTACTTCCCTATTGACCGAGATTGGTGATGTTTTTCAAAACAAATAAATGACATTTAAAACATCAGTAAAGCATTTATTTACCAAACATACTCTACTGCTTATTAGAGAAAATCAATGAAGCAAATTGATCAGTCCTAAGAGAAGTTATGCCTGTTTTACTGAAAGCGCTCATGTTTGTAGCTGTCCATGGAAAAAATAAACATTTGTTTTGTCAAGTATTCCGTGGACAGCTTGCAAAACGAGTACCTTTATTAAAATAGGCATAACTCCTCTTAGCAATGATCAATTTGTGTCATTCTTTTTTCCTAATAAGCAGGAGAGGATGCTTGATAAATATATGCTTTACTGAACTCTCGAGTGTCATTTTATTTTATTTTAAAACATCACCAATCCGGGTAAACTTCTTTTTGACTCACCCTGTATACAGAGTGTGTGTATGTCCTAATTTTAACTAAAGTTCTATGGTTTAAGTCAGTTCTATATTGGCAAGCAACCGTGTTCGAAAAAGCGGTAATCTGTGCACCAGAAATGCCCAAATTCCCTGATGGATAACCATTTTTTCTAGCTGATTATCCGACTGATAATCACGATTTTGACACATAACAACAAATTGTGGTGGATGACCAATATCTTCTGCTGGGTCATCTCGGTTAGGCCAACAACAAAAAAATGGTTTGCTTGTCCATAGATGGAGAAAAAAAGAGTAAAAATTGGGTCGGTAGGTCGGATTTATTTTAATTTTATTTTTTTAAATCCTGTATCAAGTATCAATATGAACACTCATAAATAACAATGCATATGCAAAAGACAAATATCTCAATGTTAAAAAAAAAGGTGGTGTTTCAAAACATGTTTTTCTTCCATTTTTATGATATTAATTTTTTTCACCAATGAAAAAAGGTGATTTTTTTGGGGTGAAAAAAAATGGGGAAAAAAGTTTAAAATGTCATTTGACCTTTTGTAATACCAAACAATGCAGCTCCACCTAAACAAATATTGCCTCACAATGTGTATACTCCAGCGTGACACGGTTCACGGCATATAACGGTAATATTAATCGGCTTTCTGTTTCTACTGGGTTTCATGCCGTTTCTTACCAGTACCAAACCTGGTTTGTGACGGTTTTTGGGATTACCCAAAATACTATTCTTAACGGTATCTGGCTGTTTCTACTGGGCAAACTTACCGATTAATAATGGTATCTTCCCGGTAGAAACACGCTCTATGATAGGGTCCTGTTGCATAAACGTTAAGATTCAACCTAAGAAGAGTGATGCTTCTTAAGTGTTCAACTCTTCTTCAGGGGAGGGTTAAAGAATTCATGGTTCAATCTTCATGAAATAGGACCCATGTCATACAGGGTTGTATGTCATACTGGGTTGTATGTCATACAGGGTTGTATAGCTACACCACTGGGCCCAGTACTGGGCTGGCCCGCCCGGCACTCTAATAAAAAGGGTAAACAAAAAATTATTTGTGGATAAAAAAAAGAATTTGTGGATAAAATCATTAAACTGCCTCATAAAACAAGAAATTATGTGGCAGGAACCCTCAAAGTGCATTAAATAAACCTAAAAACATCCCGGCCGCTGAGCTGCAAGAGCTCCTCTCACTCGGCCCGCTCGCTCAGCTCGCTACCCTTTGCCCAAATTTTACCCGGCACTAAATTTGGCCTGGTGACAACCCTGATGTCATACTTTAGCCCTGTGTCCAACGCTATAAAGCTCAACTTAGGAATAATTCTTTAACATACTTCTGAACAAGACTTAGGAAGAGTTCAAAAATCACTCATCTTAAGTCCCTAATGAAGAATCTTAGCTGATATGCAATAAGTAAGCTTCGGGATTTCCCGTGATTTTTTAAGGTGAAAACCGTGGGCAGTTTTTGTGAAAAGCGTGATTTACCGTGATTAATGAGATTCCAAGTAAAAACCGTGAAAAATCGCGAAATTCGCGCGAAATTCCGTGATTTACGAAGCGGTCGAATTTTTAGGCATTTAATAAGCTTAATAAAATATAAAAAGGCAACTAGAAAAAAGCGATAAAATACAACTTTCGTGATGTTCGAAAAAGCCACTGTAACCACTGACCAATTCCCTAGCTTTCCTTTCTTGCCTTGGTTGGTGGCCCGTCTGTCAAGCTTCCAAAATAATCGATCGCTTCGCTTGAATATTTTATTATCGTCGCCTTTGTTTACATTAGATCGTTACATTTGTTTTCTTTGAAAGGCCCCGATTTTCAATGGGATTTTCCAAACGCACGTGGCCAGGAGAGTAATTGTTAACATACGCATGCGCACCATATTATAACCAAATAAACAATGAATATTCATAAACAATTACGTATTTTATAATCAATAAATATACTGATGATGATGACATTTATAATAAAAGAATTAAAATTGGAATACAATAAAATAATATTAAAACACTTTTAAATAATAAACGAGAGCATCAATGATGCAGAAGCTGACTACAGCTGAGAATTTGGGAAAATTCATAACTCATGTCTATATATGAAGAGCGTTGTTGCAAAAGGGCTATGGTGCATTTTTTTCAAAAATGATTTTACTATAGAAATGTATAGGGGAAAATCTTATGTTTCAAGGAAACAAAGTCATTTTTTTTCAAAAAGACATTTTTCAAAAAGTCATTTTCAAAAAGTCATTTTTTTTCTCATTGTAAACAGTCATTGAAGTTGCAAAAGGGCCTGTGTCCAGAATTAAATCGGGATACAGGCCCTTTTAAAACAAAACAACAACTTCAATAGTTTACAATGAGATGTAGGTCTTTTTGAAAAAAAATGACTTTATTTCCTTGAAACATATGATTGTATCATTTAACATTTCTGTATCAAACTTCTTTTTTTTTAAATGATTAAAATAAATGATTTTTTCTCTAAGTACAAACAGATGGAGTTTTGTTGCAAAAGAGCCTACATCCAAATGTTCAAAAAATGTAAACATGATTTTTGTTTGTTTTTGAAAACTAGCGCATTTGGAATGTATTTCAATTTAAATTAGTATGTAGTGTACCTCTTTCATAATCCATTCAGTTTTTCAATTGCTCAACTTGAATATTTAGAAACAGGTTTTTTTAAACTTTTTCTCAATAAGAGCCAAAGTGGATGCAGGCCCTTTTGCAAAAAACCTCTTCATATTGTAAACCACTATAATCTGTCCAGCATATAACAAATGATGCAAAGCTCGAATCCATATTATATCTTACATGAAACAATTATATATATATATTATTATGCATTCACCGTTCACCGTGTAAGCACATTTGCCCTTCTATATGCTTCGGTTGAGATTTCAAGATCAAGAAATAGTCTCTTTCTGATATTAAAACAAATTATTGCCAAACACCTTGGATATTAAATGGTGCGACCTAATGGTAGATGATTGTTCTCTTTTGTAATGTGTGAAGGTTCAATAAATAATATGTACAGAGATGAATAACTTCGGTACATAACAATGGCAAAATACAAACACCTATTTTATGAAAATATGCATCATTTAATGAAAATAATAATATTTACAGGTCACCAAACTCCCATGGCCCCTGGATCTTAGGCCAAGTAAAAATAAAACTAGTTTCTCGTGCTAACTTTTTGAAAAAAGGAAGATGAGTTTGTTTTTTTCTTCTTCCCAAAATGGCGAATGCCCCTTTTTCCAAAACTGGTTTCGCTTTTTCCAACATGGTGGAAATGTTTTTGCTTCAAAATGGCTGCCACTTTTCTAAGACTAGCTTTATAACCTTAAAATGGGTACATACTGGAAACTGCTCGCGATATTTTACATGTTTATTTTAATACTAGGCGGTCACACGGGGTTTGTCGGTTCTCGGGTTTGGGCGGTCACCCGGGGTTTGTCGGTTCTCGGGTTTGGTGGTTTGTAGAATGCATGCATAAAGCCCGATCGGACAAACTTTGAAAATTCGACCCTTAGACGACCTTTGACCCGGACGACCCAAGAAAAGCAAAACCGTTTTATTTTTTCCACGCTCGACTCGTATTCGGGCTTCCCGTCACCAAGTTTAAGCCAGATCGGACAAACTTTGAAAATTGGACCCCTAGACGACCTTTGACCCCGGACGACCCAAGAAAAGCAGAGCCGTGTTATTTTTTCCACACTCGACTCGTATTCGGGCTTCCCGTCACCGAGTTTAAGCCCGATCGGACAAACTTTGAAAATTCGACCCATAGACGACCTTTGTGACCCCGACTTTTGACCCCGGAAGACCCGACAAACGCTAACCCGTTAAATTTTTGCCACGCTCGCCTCGCATCGAGCATTGTGATCACCGAGTTTAAGCACGATCCGACCAACTTCAAAAAGTTGACCCCTAGATGACCTTTGACCTCGTATGCTCTAGCGAATGCGAACTTGCTCTTGCGGGGACTGAACAAACAGACACCGAGTTTCTCATCACCGAGTTTAAGCCCGATCGGACAAACTTTAAAAATTTGACCCCTAGATGACCTTTGACCCCGGACGACCCAAGAAAAACAAAGGCGTATTATTTTTTCCACGCTCGACTCATATTCAGGCTTCCCGTCACCGAGTTTAAGCCCGATCGGACAAACTTTGAAAATTCGACCCCTAGACGACCTTTGACCCCGGAAGACCCGACAAACGCCAACCCGTTTTATTTTTGCCACGCTCGCCTCGCATCGAGATCACCGAGTTTAAGCATGATCCGACCAACTTCAAAAAGTTGACCCCCATATGACCTTTGACCCCTATATGACCTTTGACCTCGTACGCTCTAGCGAATGCGAACTTGCTCTTGCGGGGACCGAGCTGCACCCACCCACTGAGTTTGAACGCCGCCCGACCCCGGGAAGGCAACGAAAAAGCGCGCACAGACAGACAGACAAACAAACAGACCAACAAAAAAACAGACAGACAGAGAGTAGAGTATTATTATATAGATAACACAAGGATTTATTCTCTATTTTTTCTCTTTCAGGAATACAAAGCTAAATAAGAAAAGATGTGTATTCTAGATTTACAAAATATCAGTGTGATCTCGGGAATATCTTGATAAATAAATCAGTTCCAGCCAAAAACGACAAACAAATGTTCCGAAGGCGAAGACCACACTGGTATTTTAAAACACCAGTTTTACTCACGGTTTATTTATATCATCTGATGCAGATACAGTTTAATTTGTATCATGTTTTGATATTAAAGGTAGATGACCCGATCACATTTCCAATTTTCAACTTGAAGTTTTCTATTCTACATGAAAGGTCATCCTTAAAAATGTCGTGTTCCAAAGTTTGAGTTGCATAGCTCTAATGGTTCTTATTTTAGACGCACAAGATGCTGTGAACTGTACCCATTGAGTTGTACACAAACTATATCGGTGGTATACCACCATTCGCGGTAATTCGACGTTATTTCATCGATTTCTCCGTAATTATACCGATTTAGGCCATCAAATTTCAGTATGATGATGAGAAAAATACGAGCTTTCATATGATATGAAAATCTCCGTATGTTTGAAATAATTCTGTGTTACGAAAATGTGATCGGGTCATCTACCTTTAACAGTTTGCCTGTTATGTTGTTCTTTCATTTTAACAGGTTTTTTTAAAAATATTGACACGTTCTCCATTGACAACATCAGTGTGATCTTGAGAACATTCAAAAAATAAAAATTGAAGAAAAAGAATTTAAAAAAAAAAAAATTAAAAAAAATTAGAAAACAAAATTTGAACAAAATTTGAAGAAAAAAACTATTTTTTTGACGTGGCGGCCAAAATGGATGCGCACGCGCGGGGAAGAGAAACTACTATTTTTTATTTGGCCTTTTAAATGGTGCGCCACTTTGACTTTGGTAATGCCACAAAAACCAGTTGGCGAATTGGCGTTCTCTTCTGGATGGTTCAATAAGTAACAATAACATCTACCGAGGTGATTGGTTTAGGGGAATATTGAAAATAAGATAGGCTTTTCTTCTGATATCAAAATAGTACTACTACATATAGTTTAACCAGAGAGATATTACACCTCCCTGGTTAAACCATACATAGCCTAGGCTACATAGCCTAGGCTATAGGCTACATAGCCTAGGCTATAGCCTATAGGCATAGGGCTAGGCTGGGATGTTCGTAGTCCCAATAGTGACCTGTCCTAGGTAGCTGGCTACCTAGGGTCACAAAACTCCCTATTGACTGTTCACGTCGCGAAATTCACATCGAGTGTCAGCACTGCCGACTGCCGCTTGATCAAAATTAATTAACACAATGTATTACTAAGAGTTCTAGGAACAACATGTGAGTGCATTTTGATTGATTTAAATCATATTTGATGTGAAAATCTTGAATTAAAAATGTGATTTTCGCGACGTCGTGTGTCTATAGAGGGTGTTGTGGCTATAGTATAGTGAAGCATGAACGATAGTATAGCCACCATTGGGTCTAGGATGTTCGGGAATTCAGTGCTCCCGGGACTCGATTTTGTTTTTCGGGCGGGACTCAGGATTTACGAAAATTGGTAGTCCAGATTTTCGAGGAAGTGAAAACGCAATAAAATATACTAAATGTCCACCAAAGTGTACTGTACTGTACAGTAGATATGTACTTCTGTTCTCTGTGTTGTCTTCATTTGCCTTTTATTATTGTCAAATCTGCACCGGTTTTAATCAGCTTCCGGAGATGACCCGATCACATTCCGATTTTCAACTTGAAGTTTTCTATTCTACATGAAAGGTCATCCTTAAAAAAGTCGTGTTCCAAAGTTTGAGTTGCATAGCTCTAATAGTTCTTATTTTACACGCACAAGATGCTGTGAACTGTACCCATTGAGTAGTACACAAACTATATCGGTGGTATACCACCATTCGCGGTAATTCGACGTTATTTCATTGATTTCTCCGTAATTATACCGATTTAGGCCGTCAAATTTCAGTATGATGATGAGAAAAATACGAGCTTTCATATGATATGAAAATCTCCGTATGTTTGAAATAATTCTGTGTTACGAAAATGTGATCGGGTCATCTACCTTTAACATTACATATTAAAATCGCGATTCGTTCAAGATTTACCATCAGAATAATTTTGTGTACTACCAAAATGCATAAAACTTTCATAAGTGCAACCAAATGTGCACAATGAAGCGAATTTTAGAGCAACATCGTGCGTACGGCGTAAACACACACCGCTGGCGATGTGAGCGGCGCCATACTCTTGGGTTCCTTTTTTAGTAGGAGAACAACCGTATCAGGAACAGGCGGGGTTGGACGATGATGTAGTATTTATTTTAAAGTACCCCCTTTTCATTTTATATTTGGTTTATTTTGTACTCACGTCTAGGCTATATCAGCCTTTCGACTCACTCGTAGTCATTTTTTATCTGCTAAAAATTAACGTCAAAGTAGATGCAGATGAAAACAACTTGAAGTATTACAGAACAACAAGAAACAGAACATGAAATAAGGTGAGAAGACGCCATTATTTTCTGAGAACACACATCCGCGGCATGCTCGGACTGAAAACTTTTTTTGGGGTTGGACGCTTTCACTTTTGAAAGGGGTGTCATGTTTTATTTAAACAATGTTTTTATTTTCAATAAATTACTTGAGCTATAATATAAACATGCGGCATGTCATTATGAATATTTATTGAGTAAATTTGTATTAAATGTGGAATTTCGACATGGCGGAAGTTACACAATATCTAAATATAATACATAAATGTGCCGTTAAACCCAACCCTCCCCCGTTATAACACGACTTTCAAAAAATGAGTGAACTCGTAGAGCTCCGATTGTTTCGTTATTAAACACTGCACCCTCACATATTCGCACGTGCAACTGTTTGAGGAAAGCTCACGACACATTGAAACAGACGGGGTAACTCGGTAAATGTAATAGCCTCATTTACATCGGACTATAATATGTAGATTTGACATTTGATCAATGGCAGACGATACCAAACTGGTGGGGGTAATAAAAGATATTACGGCACGATAAATCACGCAAATTCAACATTTTGGCAAGGCAATATTCGTAAGTTTTACTCTTCTTCGCGAATTTCTAACAACACCTCATGATGAAAAACCTTTGAAAACAATATTTTCCAATAATTTTGGCCGCTGAAATCGGAGAAATAGTTTGAAGAATATATACAGAAGCGATTAACATCAATTAACGAAAAACGACCTCCCCACCTATTTTTCACTTTGACGGCTGTATTTTTACTTTCCGCTATTTCGTATCATGAATAATAATGATCTCTAGTAGTTAAACCAATCACAATAAGACAATCACGCTTGTACGTCATGATACATGCGTGCCATGTGTTGAATCAACTTTTCTATCATAGCGTTTACATGCATTTTCAATACAGTTATGACAATAAAGAAAATAATGCGAAATTGCCTATTTTGTCGAATGGCAATCAGGCCCATTTTCTAACATATTTATGCGATCATATTGTTTCACTATCTCAAGTACATTTCCCGACAAATAACCACTTGTGTGACCAAGATAAAACCATATTTCACAGTCGCACTTTCCCCTTGACCTATACCGTGACCTTTCGCGTCAGGTCGCTTTAGCTTACTTGTAGTAAGCTAAAAATAAATATTTAAAAAAAACACCTTAGTTTGTATAAATACTAAAGAGTGTAAATAAACTTCCGTTTTGCGCAACCTTTTGTACAAATATAGCCCAAAAATACAAATTTAAATATTTTTCATTTTACGTTTTTTAAGTAAAATCATTTATACATGCGGCGTGGTTTGATTTTTTTAAACGTTGAGTTGATGCGCAGTTTCGTTACAAAACAAACCGTGAAAGTATTAATATAACTTAATTTTCATGCTAAATGCGTCATAAATTGTTTTACACAGTGTTTAAACTAGTATCAATGCTGTTGTTGTTCAACATTTTGGAAAACATATTCAACAAAACAAGATTTTATTATTTTCTCACACTACCTTGTCCTTGTTTAGATTTTCCCAACGCACGTGGAAAGGATTGTAATTTTTAACATACGCACGCGCATCCCCTGATGTCATCAGTAATTATAACATTTTTATTATTAATTTCTGGTCATTTACAGTCATTATTGTTTTCATATATTGATAACTTTCTATATAATTATTATCTCCGTCCAAGTTTATTGCTTGCTGTGTAACTGTTTGATTTCCCCCATTTTTAATACAACAGTATCCGTTTTAACAAACAAACAAACAATACCATCTCGTGAATATTAAACCCTGATAATTAGGTTAATCTGGTGACGTAATGTTTTTTCCTGACATCGTGAAATTAAACACGCCTTCGAGTCATGTACATGTACATGCCCATTAACGATGTATACGAAGGCGCATTCGTACATGTACTTCATGAATAATGCATGAGGTGCTAATGCTGATGAATATTCAGCGCACGTGGGGAAAAGTCGAATTGACAACAACATGCAGAGCGCAAGCCATTGAAAGCTATTGTATTCAATCTCTTGTAATACAATGCAATGCAATGAATGATGACGATATGATGTTGTTTGATGTTGTTTGATGACAAAACGAAACGAGTGAGTCATGCTCTTCATTTTCTGTGTCTTTAGAAAAGGGTCTTGAATCAATAATCACCCATTGAACGCGCTGGATTAACTTTTTTATCAACTAGCAACCTTTCTGAAGGGGGTGGCGTTTGTAAACAATCTCTTCGTTCTTTTGAATTTGGTTTGAACAAGTCCATGGTTTGAAGTAGGCCTACCTATATTTCTTTAGAAGAAGAAGACGGTCTTTTGTTTATCTCATTCAAATAAATTCGATATTATACAATTGAACTTCAATCAGTCGTGTCAAGTAGGCCTAGAGTTGAATGCACTGTACTGTACATTGTGCGTCGATATCGTCTTGAAAGGAAATATTTCAATAGGAATTCGGAAAATTGATTTTTGCTATTAAATAAAACTGTAAAAATCGGCTTGTCGGACAATTATCGCGGCTGAAATAACAATTCCGCGATTTTACGGTACTGTTTACAAAATCCGCGATTTTGATGATTTTAGCATGAATACCGTGAATTGCGGCAGGAATACCGTGAACACGGGAAACCCCTAAGCTTAGCAATAAGACCCTGGTCTCTGAACAAGCCCAACAATCAGTAGGAGTACTGTTAACCAGACTTGGGTTGAAGTCAGTAGCATGAAACTTGGTAGTTTTTAATCAAATGACTTTTTGCGATCGGCCGATACCTGTTTCCTTAGCAGTTGCAGCCATCCAGTCAATGAAATAAAACTTATGGACACACTGGAAGTTGCAGCCATTGGCTTGGTACGAAAGAAATTACCTACCTTATGATAAAAATCTGCAACAGTTTTCACTTCGATATGCTGTGGCACTTTGGATAACCGTCACAGGTAGTTAAAAGCATTATGGCACATCTGCATGAAGATAAAAATAAATAAAGACATATTTTTATTATAAATGGCTAGGGCATATTACGATATATGAAATATGTGAAAATTGTCTCCGACTTTTTAATACCTTTCAAAGGTTGTTAGTCCCACCGGTATAGGAAATATAGGTCACTAGTACATTTGATGCAAATTAAGTCAAACGCAAGTTAAACTACTCCAGCGCATTAACCTTTTCTAAATTTAGTCCAAACAAGAGTTAGACGGCTGCAATTTTTAGTCAACCTAATGTTTAACCACCACCCTCCCCAGAGAACTACCAGCCGATTGGACAGAAAGATGAATACACCATTTATTGCACCAATGAGAGACATCGTTAGAATAATTGTCAAAGAAGATTTTAAAGACACCACCACAATGCATTGCGTTTTTGCAAAATTTGTCTCAGTTCCCATGCACTCAAACATGGCTTCATAGCGCGTTCATCGTTGGAGCTCTTAGGTTCTAGTTTTTAATAAATAAATAAATTAGTTATCAGTGTTCCTTTTTCTTATTTCTTAATCTTAACAGCTCGACAAATGCATCGAATGAAAAAAGCTTTAGTTGGTTGGCGTTTGCACAATGCATTGTGGGAAGACCTTAAAATCTTCTTTGAATCATTCTATCCCTGATAAAGATGGTAGTGAAATATTTTAAAAGCAGTATTTCAAGTAGTTATTCAAATAAGTATATCTTGAACTCAACCAATCATAAACACTGTTGAATAGTCGGGTAGTCCCAGGGTGAAAATACTAGTAGGGTAGCAGTTTCCATCTGGGAATTGTGAGCATGTTTTGTAAAATAATCTGGATATAGATTACCGGATTTAATTTTGAAACTCGGCCAGGTTAGAATTTCTACAAGAATCCAAGAAAGCATTCTTGCAAAAGTTCTCTGCAGCACAGAATTGTGAGGATCTAAAGTGACTTCTGGTAAATTGTTTAGGTTTTTTTAAAAACCAAGTTACACGGTGAGAATATTTGTCTATTGTATCCAACTTTTTTGATTACATTTGGAATCTTACAAAACCTCCACAAGAGTGGACTCTTGTATTCTTTCTGAAATGCTAACTTCGTATCCCAAACAGGGGTAGCCATTTTGACGTGTCTGCGCATCATAGACTCCTTACTTTCTTGTTTGATGCATCAAAATTGACCATGGAGTCAGGATCAAAATTGCACAGCTCCCTTAAATTTCATGAAGCATGGAAATGGAAACAGTAAGAAATACTGAAGATTTGTCATTGTCCGTCCTTTGCTTACATAAAAAAACCCTTTAAATTTATTTGGACCCCTTAAATTTGGTTTTTGCAGTCCTTAAAGGGTCCCTAAAAATGTAATAGGACCCCTGACACTTTTGAGCCAGCGCTACCCCTGGTCCCAAACCTATGCATTGCATTAATTGTATTTACGAGAACTTAAAATAACCTTTTTCTTGGATCTCTAATACAAATGTAATCAAAAGTGTGTATGGTAATGATAACTGACATAGCATAAAACGGGGGTAAATTTAGCAAGTTTTGATTTGATGATAACAGTTCACAATCAGCCTGTAGCTTGAAGGTAAGATGCTTATCGGTTTCAACAGTTCCTGATACAAATATATCACTCAAAATGACGCCTCTATTCCATGCTTCGAGAGAGGGATTTCCTTTTGTATACATTTAACGTTTTTATGACAACATTAAAAGTATGACCAATCAATGCCCATATTAGAAGTCAACCAAAGTGATAGGGTATAGTAAGGGAAAGGGAATTTCCGCTTTTTAAAAGCACTAAATGTGTTGCTTGCTCTTATTTAATTGTCAAAACCATCGTTTTTCTAAATTAAAACTAACAAGGTCTAGAATAACCATTTCCACAGTAATGCAGTTTGTTGGTATTTTGGGTAAATAGACATTATTTTTTTAAATTTAGACAACATTTGAAAAAACCTGCTGTGGGATGCTTTTTTTGTGCGCTTTTGCATTTTCCCTATCACTAATGTTTAGCCAAAGAGGTGACATTTTTGCCAATTGGGCCACACTTTTGCACATATTTTCCCTTGATTTGGGTTAACTTTTCACCATAACTGATCTACTTTGACCATAAAATTGAGCCTACCTTTAACCATGAATTGCACTACTATTTGGCAACACTGCCTGGGCAACAGATCAAGAACAACATTTTTATGGATTTGAAATTTGCTTAATGTCTTGTGACTTGCTTACGTTGGCGCCCTAGTTAACCATTGGGCCATATCCGAAGCAACGTAATCCGAATGGAAAGGTTTCCTATGGGAAAGCCTTTGAGATTAATGCTGTAGATATTTGAACATTAAACATGTTAACACGGAAATCAACATGGTGGTGAGAATGGTTAGCTCATCTTCCTTTTAACATGGGACGTGTGGACATATTTGTTTGAGGGGAGCCATAACGACTCCATATGTGGCAGTAAGATAAAGGAAAAACCCCAAACTGTTCTTCGAGAAAACAGACCTCTCATCAGGTAGGGTCATTCAGTCAGGCAGCAATTTTCAAAACATTTCCAAATATTTCAAAAAATCTTGAGAAAAAAATAAATCAAAAAATGCAACAACAAAATGTACAAAAACTTTCCAAATATATTCTTATCTATTTTTTTTAATTCCCCCCCCCCCCCCCCCCCCTCCCCAAAAAATGGAGATTTTGGGCCCGTAGAACAGTTTGGTGGGTTTTTTTTCATTGGCTTAGGGATTAATATTTTTCTGGTCAATAAGGCCATACAAAATAATTGTTTGCTTGCCCTCGTCCGACCGACAAAAAAAAAGACAAAAAAAGAAAAAATAACATTTTTTTCACAATTTGATTTTGTTTTTAAATCTTTTTAAGTCACGTATATGACACCCCCATATGGATCATCTAAAGTCCTGTTTTGGACTTAGAAAATGAAGAAAAAAATGTATTTAAATGTATGGTCTTTTTGTTCAAATATGTAGTGATGTGAAAGGACATCTGTAATAGCTGTCAATACTAGGCACGCGACCGTGTCACGGTTCGACCGTGTAACGCACGTATAACCCGTGGCCCGTAAGCAAAACACAGTATACGAAAACACGAACTAGATTTTACAATTTTGGCCATTCCCAAATCGTAACATTGTTGGCGACTTGAGAACAAGACTAGCATCAAAACAGTGACGTCATGATTATAAATGCGCAGAAACCGCCATTTTGTACCGATTTTAAACCGACAGAAAAAATGCTGCGCAGGTACATGTAATCCAATGGGTTTTTTAACTCTGACGAAAACGAAATAATAACTGCCAATACTTCGGGATTTATGATACTTTTTCTAGTTATTTGAAGATGAAACTCAATCTTTGTAGGTTTGGCTTTGATGCTACGTGATCAGAGATCAAGTAGGGAATCTTTTTGCGTCATACTTTTGCTAAATATATGTGCATTAGCATCGCAGAGTCTTCTAAAGTGTTTCGCATTTCGCGATGCTACATTTGGTTAATGCACTATGCAGGTTATTGCTGGGCTTGAACTCTACTCCCGGTGGGTTTGAGGGAATTCACGGAGAGTGAGACTTACGGGATACAGGTACCCGTTACACGCACGTATAGAATGACCCGTGTCACGTAAGAGAAAAAACACGGGATAACTCAACACTTATCAATACGCTATACTTCTGGTGTTACAATGTATATGGCACACCTTAATAATATCACCTTATACATGGCAGCCATTGTAGCTAGGGCCCCGGGAGGGGGCACTGACATTAGAACGGGGTATAGGTATGTGCCGCCCTGAAGACCCCCTTTTTCACCCTCTTCTGCTCGCTTTTAAGACCGCCCCTCCCCCTTTTTTAGAGCCTGCATCAACTCGTAAGACCCCCATTTTATTGAAAATTAAAAGTCCACAAAAATTACATTAAAAAACCACAATTTCTTTTTAGACCCTACTTTTTGGAGAAAATCAGTTCTTAAGATCCTGTTTTTCATCAAAAATCCACTCCAAAGCCCCCGTATTTGAAACCCTGGATGGCACACCCCTATTCAAAAATAAGTTGAGTGCCCCCCCCCTTCCAAGGGATAGGGCCTTGTGGGAAATTCATGTCTTAGTCTTACAATACCATTTTAAATCCATGCATAAAAGAACACTTTGTGCCAATATATTTCACTTATGATGGGTGTTGCATTCTGCTAATTGGACTTACAACCTTTGAACCATGCTCAGCGCATGTTCTATAACCCATGCATTGGTTAACACAAGACCCCCCCCCCCCCCCACACACACCCTCACACACACACCCATGATCCTCCTCTATAGAACCATTGGCCTTTTTCTGCTTCAAACAGACAGGATTCTTACTCACACACACTCGATCATTTACTTGCAAGTTGTGTCTGTCTCCAAATATTAATTGAACATCTTCTGGCTATAAACAGATTCATATATAAACTTGGCTAAGGTGTTCTTATAAATTAAATTTGAAAACCAAGCACATGAATACCAACAAGTTTGCCGGTAAAACAAAACACAGATAGTCTCCATCGTACCTGTAACGTGCAAGCATCTACATGTTTACAAACATACACAAATATAAATGGAATGTTATCTCTTTGGAGATATTTTGCCCTCCTGAATGCTATCCAAAGTACAGGATTTCTATTGACTAATACATACAGGGTGATCCAAAATCAGTCATCAAAATTAGAAGGGGGTAAAATGCCAAATATATATACTTCCTACATCTAACTATGTGCAGTAATGTTCGAGCATATTCAAATGATTGTCCTGCATGTATTTGTACCCATGCAATATGTACCAATGCAATCTAAGTCCACCCTGGTACTTGCATTGCTATATCGATCACTATACTCTATTTGGCTTCCTCTGGACAGTGACGTAACTTAACAGGCGCAGCTTTTACGTACGCCTATGTATCTTCCGCCTTTCAACGCTCGTGTGTATACGCCAGCGCTGCGAGTAGGCACGCACGTTATGTGCTGCAATTAGTAGAATACGCGGTTACGTCACTGTCTCGTGATGGCCAAATAGACTATAGTATTATGCTCCGACATCACTGCACAGTAAGTTGAACAAAGTATAGTTATAGATCCAATTGGCGAGAAATATTTGGTTTTTATCTCTCAGCGCGCACAAATAATCCTAGCATATGAGCGCGATTATGGTCACACGCACACGGTTTTGGCTGTAACATGATGCGTAATGCGTTTGTTGCCATCTTGTGCGCCTGCATCCTTAGTATTTATTCGCTGCTGTAATGAGGCTTCGCCAATTTGGTACTGATCAAACTATAGCTTCAGAATTATTGAATAGCAGCATTCATTTGCATGCAAAATAAGAGGGTAGTAACGAATACACACCTCTTCACCTATGATGCACCATACATGTACTATAGCTGTCATGCTGCACCAATGTGGTTTGCCCATTTCGTGCAACTGACTATTAAGATTTGGGTTATGATTGCTTGATACCTGCCAGAGATTGTGAAGTCAACTATACAATCAATGCCCTACGTCCACAGATTTGTAATGAGAACCCTTAACTTTACTATTGGACACAGCCTGGCCCGAGCAATTTGCTTGAGTCTGGTCCCTTCAGAAAAAACCAAACCAAACATACAGCTTCCTACCAAAGCATGATCTGGGATGTCCAATATTTTAACTTTTTCTACTAATACTGGTCCAAAAGGAGCATAAACAATTTTAACATGTCTGTCAAATCAATGACGGTCTCTTTACCGTCTTTGATCAAATTCTGAAAATGTGCCTCTGACCGAGTATACTGCTTTTTAGACCACCCTGCATTAGGCGGCCTTTAGACTTTAGTCCAACTCCCATCACCTCACATATCATATGTCACTTTAATCAAGTCAAGGTATGTTACATTAATTATAGATAAAAGTTAAAACAAATAATTAGATATATCATTGTAATAACAAATGAATTGGATAGGCCAAGCAATGCAGATGGACTTTGAAGATACGGACAAGTTGACCAGTAGAGATGGCTCCAGAAAGGGGGCAGGTGAAGGGGGGTACCCATATCCAGGGACAAAAATCTGCCTTGTCACACCTACATAGACCCCTCTGCTGTTGGCGCCAGAATGGGGAAGGGGAAGGGGGTTACCCATATCCAGGGGGAAATCTCTGCCTTTTCACATCTACATGGACCCCTCTGGCGTAGGCGCCAGAAAGGGGGCATGGGAAGGGGGTACCCATATCCAGGGGAAATCTCTGCTTTGTCACACCTACATAGACCCCTCTGCCCTTGGCACCAGAAAGGGGGCAGGGGAAGGGGGTACCCATATCCAGGGAAACATCTCTGCCTTGTCACACCTACACGAACCCCTCTGCCGTTGACGCCAGAAAGGGGGCAGGGGAAGGGGGTACCCATATCCAGGGGAAAATCTCTGCCTTTTCACATCTACATGGACCCCTCTGCCATTGGCGCCAGAAAGGGGCATGGGAAGGGGGTACCCATATCCAAGGGAAATCTCTGCTTTGTCACACCTACACGGACCCCTCTGCCGTTGGCACCAGAAAGGGGGCAGGGGAAGGGGGGTACCCATATCCAGGGAAACATCTCTGCCTTGTCACACCTACATAGACCCCTGCTGCCGTTGGCGCAACATAAAGGGGGCATGGGAAGGGGTGTACCCCTATCCAGGGAAAATTCTCTGCCTTGTCACATCTACATGGACCCCTCTGCCGTTGGCGCAACAGAAAGGGGCAGGGGAAAGGGTGTACCCCTATCCATGGACAAATCTCTGCCTTGTCACATCTACATGGACCCCTCTGCCGTTGGCGCAACAGAAAGGGGCAGGGGAAAGGGTGTACCCCTATCCATGGACAAATCTCTGCCTTGTCACATCTACATGGACCGCTCTGCCGTTGCATACACACATAATTTTTGAAGCCTGGTCAAGGCTTATATTCTATAGGCAAAGTGCCATTCAATCTGATCATTGAAATCTGATCACCTTGCAATTACCAATGTTAGAGGGGTTGCCAAGTTCCTCTTACTCTTGTAAATACCTGATATGATGCCTTATCAGGATGGCCATTTTGTAACCCATTTCCATAGACAATTCTCAATAGTAAGCGGTTCTATTATACCGGAACAATAGAACACGATTATAAAAGGCGATGTTATCCTACAGTGTTTCTGGTAAATATGCAAAACTTCAAACATATCACGTACGCTTTAAAAACACCATCTTTACTAAAACTGAAAAATCTACTTCCATTTGTGATTTTTTTTTTATGCAACCCATCTACTACCGTTAACACTTTCCACGCGGCAGGCGTCTGCAATGTCACGAAATGTTTTAAAAATGTCAACAATATTGAATTTCATTACCATATTTGGAATCACCATGAGAAATGCATTGAATTAAGTACAAACATGCCTAGTATTGGTTCAGTAATCCTTGAGATAAGACTTTGGGAAAATTTGGGAAACGTTTCTGAAAAAACTGTTTTATATAATGGTCAAACTAATAGCCCTGTGGAAAGTGTTAAAACAACAAGTTGCTTACCTGATGCAGTTACAAATGAACGAAAACAAACTCTCTTACTAAATAATTTCTAGGTGTATATTCCTTAAAATCCATCAACTGAGTAAGCAAGGTAGTTTACACCTTAGGGAAGAACGGGCCAAAGAAAGTGTTTGCAAGCCAAGAACTGATGGTGTGTGTACAGTCACTATCACGGCATTACTTGTGTGAGCAGTTGTCGCTGTGGTGCTAATGCTGTATATGATTACTCCCTTCCTATTCACGTCAAAGACATCCCACACAAGCTGGCAACAAACTACAAGGATAATATACAAGCTTTTATGTTTATAGACGATTTGCGGTTTAGTGTAGGTCATCCACACGCAAAATACAGGGCTTAAAATAACCATGATAGCAACTGATGGCAGGTCCTTCTCAAACCGGGGCTGGGGAGAGGGGGGGGGGGGGGGGGGGGGGGGGGGGGGTTGGGTTAATAGACAGTTTGTTGTGAAGCATGAGAACTCATACACCACAATACAGGGCTTGAAATAACCATGGAAATTATAACCAATGGCAGGTTCTCCTCAAGCCTGGGGGAAGGAGACATCCAACACAATCTGGCTCCAGGGTACCAGAGGCTACTATGATAATATCGTCAGCCTGCTTCGATAATTGCCCGAGTTGTTGACAAGGTTGAAAAGCGAGTTATTGACAAGGACGAAAGGCGAGTTAGCGGATGGGCGAGTTACGCCCTTGTCAACAACTCCCCGTAACTCACCCATCCGGTAACTCGCCATTTATCCATCCCCGTTAGAATGTGTTACTCTAGATCAAGTAGACAAGTGTTCATCATGAGAGAACATTTTCAGTCATCCAAGGTTAACCCAGCTGGTTGGATTTTCATGAAACTTAGGAAATATTAGCCATCAGCCAGACAACTTGCCTTTCGCCCTTGTTAACAACTCGCTTTTCGCCCTTGTTAACAACTCGCTTTTCGCCCTTGTCAATAATTCGCTTTTCACCCTTGTCAATAACTCGCCTTTCACCCTTGTCAACAACTCGCCTTTCGCCCTTGTAAACAACTCGCTTTTCACCCTAATCAACAACTCGCCTTTCGCCCTTGTGCAGAACTCGCCTTTCGCCCTTGTCAATAACTCGCCTTTCATCCTTGTCAATAACTCGCCTTTCGCCCTTGTCAATAACTCGCCTTTCGCCCTTGTCAACAACTCGCCCTTACTCACCCATCCAGTAACTCGCCATTTATCCATCTCCCCCCACACACGGCACTTGTAGCCTGAAGTACCTTGTGTAATGGTTCACACTAAATCCATATAAACAATTAGTAGTTGCAATGCAAAGACAATGACAATTGTTTTTGTCGAGGGCAAGGCACTATTTCTGAAGATCAGAAGTTAAAACAACAAGATTAAAATAACAAGGCTTGAACCTCAAAGTACTTAACACTTTCCACGCGGCTATTTCTAGTTTTACCCTAGATGCAAAACTATTTTTTCAGAAACCTTTCAAGGTCTATCTCAAGGATTACTGAACCAATACTAGGCATGTTTGTACTTACTTCAATGCTTTTCTAATGGTGATTCCAATACAGTAATACTGGACGCCTGCCGCGTGGAAAGTGTTAAGTATGGGCCTAACAAAATACCTTAGGATATTGTAATTTCTTACTAGTTGGTTAGTAGTTGGTTGATTTTGATGTTTAAGGACCCGAGGGGGGGGCAGTCGGGTATAATGTTGCAATCATCCCAAAAATGAAAACACGCAATATGGGTGGTGATTTTTTCGACCACAACGCGGGTCCGCGCGGACCCGTGCTTAGGGTATCAAAATCGCCAATTTCAGAGAATAAGGGGGTCTTTTCAACATGAATCCGCGATAAGGGTTACTTGGGGCGATAGTCATGTGTCATCAATAAGTTAGCCCCCAGAATGGTTAGCCCGTAGGGTAAATTTACAAACAAAACCGTAATCATACACTTACTTCATACGTTCATGTCAGTGTTAACTCTGTTTTGAGGGCATATTTCCTTTGTATGAGTATGATTCTTCGAGTTGCAATCCTTGTTAAGGGTCACTTTTTCATTCTTTGAGAGTCCACGTTAAGGGTGGTTTTTGAGAGTGGATTCACACAGATGATTACAATTTTTATACATGAGTGCCCCCTCCCCCCAATACCTGGTAATGCATAGTTGTACTGCTATTTTGGTAAACAGCGCAAAGAACTTGTTTTACCCATGATATCTTTCTCTTGAACCAAACCAAAGCACATTAAACTTTTATTAAAAGTAAACTTCTACAGTAATTCACTCCTTGCTATAAATCCATTTCATCGTTTAAACAGAAATTCGATTTGAAAACAGTTTTACAATCCTGGCAATAGATCCAATACATGGCAGACATTCTAAAAAGCTTAGAAGTTCTTGATCAATTGGACTAAATTAGATTTAGAAATAAATCCATTGTCTACTTACGTTAATTGCTAATTAAATAAGCTTGGCACATACTTTTATCAAATGATATCCTGCATGTTGTTGCGATATATAAATAGTCCTACTGAGCTTTGTTCCTATATCTTTTGTTTGGACACTGTCATATCATGAATCCAGGGGGGTCACTCACTTTATTTCTGGGTAGAGAGTGCCCCATGGCTCTCAAAGTTTGAGCTTGGGAGCTGAGTTTTTGAAAAAGAAATAGGAGGTTACACATTTTTGTTTCTTCAAAGTAGGTTCATAAAAATCATTTTTTTCTCCTAATTCTTGTAATATGAATGCAAATTTACTATACAAAAATAGGCTTTTGAATGCGAATTAGGGAATTGCAATCTAATGCCTCAAAAAGTAACGCAATCTATGGGGTCTAGAACTGGAAGGGGTGACAGAGGTTAGCAATATAATTAATATACATATACCATTTTTTAATGAGAGTGCCTCCCCCATGTATCTTTGTTTCAATGTTGTTGTCATGACATCATGAAAGAGCTGCTATATCAATGATATTATTTACCAATGAGTTATCCAGTTATCTACTAATTCTATGACATTATTGACATACCCACACAACCAAATGGTTTGTTTATCAGTTGGTCTTTTTAGTTGTTATCATTTTATTTCTAATCTTGCTCTATAGTATGAAAGATTTGTCCAGTTGAAGAGATACACAAACATTTGCTTGATTTTACAACAAAATGGTGTCACAATCTGACCGTTTCATTAGAAAATATCACCAGGTATTTGTGTCTCTGACTAAATATCTGCAGCTACGAGGAACATAACTTTTATTTTCCTTTATTTTCCTTATCAAGTCGTAGACTGTTTAGTCAGAATAAAGGACTCATACTGACTGTCTGCCTGACTGACGTACTTGAGGGTCCACCTGTGTACACTCATTTAGTCCAGTACAATGGACTCTTTTCTCCATAAAATATATTGTAAAAGTTATACCCTGGTTACAAATCTCATCAGTTTTGAACCTCACACAAAACTATGGCCAATTGAAATATTTCGCTCTGTTAAAACAGATAAAATGTTTGATGTTTTAATTTAAACCAGCTTTTTATACAGGAAGACTGCCCTTTTTAAAGACTCTTCTTGCAACAATCAAAAGCTTTTAAGGTCAATTGAAAAGGGAGGAAGTGCAAGCGATCAACTCTGTTTTTGTAGGGGTGTGCCATGGTTCTTGAAAGAGTGGTCTTGGGATTTAATATGTCATAAAATAATTTCTTTGCCAAATCATGGGGTTTTAGGTCATGGGGTTTTAGGTGCCAACTCTTGGGAATAAAGATGATGGGAAAAACCACCCTGTTACAAACGGATCTCTCAGGTAGGGTCGGTCAGTCAGGCATTTGTTTCCCAACAAAAAGTTGTGAAAATGTTTGTGAATTTTCAACAATTTTTGGGTGGTGGGGTGGGGGGGGGGGGGGGGGGGGGATTGGAAAAAAAATGAAAAAATTGGGATGAAAGTCTCAAAAAGAAAAATACTGCAAGTCACGACTTGCGAATCCCCCTGGCTGGGAGATCAACTAAATGAGATCAACGGCCATATATGGGTAATGTTCCCCCGGTGTTCATGTTTCTTTTCTCCAAGTTTGAGGTCAATCGGTCAACTTTAACGATTTGACCTCTGGATGACCTTTGACCTCAGATGACCTCGGATGACCTCTAATTATTTTTTTACATGTTCCCACGGTGTTCATTGCACAAATTAACCCCTTGTTGACCTTTGACCTTGGTTGACCTCTAATGACCGTTGACCTCGGATGACCTCTAATTTATTTAGACATGTTCCCCCGGTGTTCATGTTTCTTGTCTCCAAGTTTGACGTCGATCGGGCAACTTTTACGATTTGACCTCTGGATGACCTTTGACCTCAGATGACCTCTAATTTATTTTAGACATGTTCACCCGGTGTTCATGTTTCTTGTCTCCAAGTTTGACGTCATTCGGGCAACTTTTACGATTTGACCTCTGGATGACCTTTGACCTCAGATGACCTCTAATTTATTTTAGACATGTTCACCTGGTGTTCATGTTTCTTGTCTCCAAGTTTGACGTCTATCGGGCAACTTTTACGATTTGACCTCTGGATGACCTTTGACCTCAGATGACCTTGGATGACCTCTAATTTATTTTAGACATGTTCACCCGGTGTTCATGTTTCTTTTCTCTAAGTTTGACGTCAATCGGGCAACTTTTACGATTTGACCTCTGGATGACCTTTGACCTCTGGATGACCTTGGATGACCTCTAATTTATTTTAGACATGTTCACCCGGTGTTCATGTTTCTTTTCTCCAAGTTTGACGTCATTCGGGCAACTTTTACGATTTGACCTCTGGATGACCTTTGACCTCAGATGACCTCTAATTTATTTTAGACATGTTCACCTGGTGTTCATGTTTCTTGTCTCCAAGTTTGACGTCTATCGGGCAACTTTTACGATTTGACCTCTAGATGACCTTTGACCTCAGATGACCTTTGTAAATTAGACCCCCAAACAAGCAGCTACAGTGTTTGACCATGGCCTACCTATCACTGAAGGTTTGAAGTCAATCCGTCCATCCTTTCAACAGATACAGCATTCTGGCAACTTTTACGATTTGACCTCTAGATGACCTTTGACCTCAGATGACCTTTGCAAATTAGACCCCCAAACAAGCAGCTACAGTGTTTGACCATGGCCTACCTATCACTGAAGGTTTGAAGTCAATCCGTCCATCCTTTCAACAGATACAGCATTTGGAAAAAAAGGCTAACCAAAAGGCACACACGCACACCCCCCCCCCCCCACCCCCCCCCCCCCCCCCCCCCCCCACATACACACATACACACAGACAGACAGACAGACGCACATTACATGATGACAAAATCCCCTTCTGGTTTTACAAACCAGGGGGATAAAAAGAAGGAAAGAAAGGTTCGGCCAGGCCTGTAGAACAGGGTTAGTTTTTCTGTGTCAGTCTAGATTAACTCAAGTAAATCTTTTATTTAATCTCAATTTCATGATTAAATTCAATAACACCACAGTTACACTTAAATTAATTATCTTCTACATGTAAATCGTGTTTTTAATAAGGGTCCATTCTAGTTAGACTACTCCGTTACTGGATGTTGGACTCCCATATCATATGACCTAACAGACCTTAAGATAAACACGAAATGTTTACAAAACAACCCATGTGTTATGAGCAATGAAATCAATCAGCGCCATTTGGAAGAAGCCATGGAAATTAGAAATCACAATCCATGGTGGGTGACCCGATCAATTACAGGCATATTATGTGATCTTTTCCAGAGAGCGCCCTCTATTCATGATTTTTTTTAGAAAGTAGATTTTCTTGCAGATTTACATTTCTGATCATAAATCATACATACATTCCAAGTTACAGAGCGATACGATTCGTAATTACCTCAAAATCATGGTATTAGAGTGAATTCAGAGTGAAAATATAAACTGTCGTGTTATCCCGACAGTTTATTTTCACTCTTAAACCATAATTTTGAAGTAATTAAGAATGAAGTAATTAAAAATCGTATCGCCCTGTAACTTGGAATGTATGTATGATTTATGATCAGAAATGTAAATCTGCAAGAAAATCTGCTTTCAATTTTTTTTTCCATGTTGAGGGCGTTCCCTGGAAAGATCACATAATATACCTTTAATATACCTTTAAGCTTATTTACCCATTAAAACTGAAATTTGTTATCAGAAGAAGCTAGGCCCGTATTTTTCTCATTATCCCTGCAAATGTTAAGCCATGGAGATGTTTCCTTAGATCAAGCATGTGCAACCTGCGGCCCGTTCTAACCGGAACTCCCTAGGTTACACAAATGGCAGATTGATTTAGTGGTGTGTTCCCTTATAATTAGTAGGGTGACCCGCTGCATTTAGTAAATATAACTTGAGGCGTGATTGGGTGTTAAAATCCCTGGTCAAAATGGCGCTTGCAGCCGCCGCAACAGTGAGTAAAACGAGGAAATTACACGAAGATTTTCTTCCTAACCTTCCCCTCCCCCTATAACCCTCCCCGGACGTGTTTTGGAATGTTTGACAATCACTGCGGCCCATGAATGGATCTCAAAATCACAATGAGGCCCAGGTGGTAGAAAAGGTTGCACATGCTTGCTTCAGATGTTATAAGCGAAAATGTAGTCCCATAGAGTGGTTAACTACACAAGTTTGTGTACTGTTTATGGGCAAATTCTGAGTGAATTTTTGCTGCTGTCTTTAACACTTTCCATGATTGATTGTTTTCAGAAACCTTTCCCATGAACCAATACTAAACATGTTTGTACTTATTTCAATGCTTTTCTTATGGTGATTCCAAATATGTCGATGAAATTCAATAATGTTTACATTTTTTAAACAAAAAATATTTTCAATTTTGGAACTGTTGTCTAAAAAAAACCTGCAGCGTGGTAAGTAATAAGAACCTCTGCAGTAATACAACTTAAATTTTGGAATGATATAGTTTTAATGATGTGCCTTTATAAAGTATTGAAAACACACTCCATGATATACACCTTTAAACATGGTATTGAATTAACTTGAACTTAAATTGATCTTGAACAGGTGAATTTGTTGGAGAGTATTCACCTTGGAGGGAAGTTTAAGTTTTAAACAGAAAGGAAGACATCTAAAAGTGGGAAAGGGAAAGGGAAATTAATATCCATATGATCTGGTAACAGCGAACTTGTACTTAATTTGCAGAATCTGTAATTTTATTTATGATTTGCTTTATAAATATTGCGTGACTCAGACATTATTATTACTGTGTTTCTGGTTGGATTAAATGAACGATAGCCTCTCTATCCACAACCAAAATTGCTGTATTATCATGTCTTTTTGTGGGGCAAAATTGGGAGGAAAATGTGTCTTGATTTTTTGACGGAAATTATTTCGGGCGTGGGAGAGGTTGGGGGTGGGTGTCTAACTGGGGAAAGAGGAAAAATTGAGGGTACCCTTGCGCACAAAACATTTGGTGGCTTTTAATGTCAACATTGCCTAAAATTACCTTAATTTGATCTAAAATTAGACATCTTAGACCAGATTTAAGCTATTTTTTTGTCTTTTTAGATTGTTTAGGGGACAAAATTGGGTGGGGTGTAAGCCGACTAGAAGCAAGGGGGGGGGGGGCATGCCGCCACTGTAAAAAATATATTTTTGTATAGCTTCCTTAGTACTCAATCATAATTTCTGTTACATAATGGTCTTAAGAAAAGGGGGATGTAAAAAGAAGAAAGAAAAAGAATAAAGTAAACAACTGGGAGATCATTTCAATTTGAAAACGCTCCTAAGCCTTTTTCCCAGGTCTGTTAAATATCGACAACGGCAAACTTGAACTGAAAATTAGCAATTAATCCATTTTTATATGTGTACTTTATTAATAGCTCATTCATCAATGAGTCACTATTATCAAACTTTGACTCTGATTGGATAAAACAAATGATATAGCCTCTCTGTATCCAATCAGAATTGCTGTTGCTGAGTGTTAAAGACTTGTTGCATGACTGACATTATTCATTGTATTTCGCTGCGACAAACTAGCTATATTGCATTTTCCGTTAATCATAAATGACAATTGAGCAGAAGATAAAACTATTTTTACAAAAATGATAGATTTTATCAGTGACTGAAAATGAATCATTCCAATGCCAAGTATTAAATTAATTGCAACTTTACAAGGTCAATATAGAAATGGATAAAATTAATAGGATCATTTAAATTTGAACGTGTATTTGATTTAATTTTGCATTTTACGAATATCAACTGCAATGGAGCAATAACCCTAACCCAATCAAATACAGGGTGTCCCAAAAGTGTTGATACTTTTTTAAAGCTTTGATACCTAAGCTTTGATACCTTTTTAAAGCTTTGATACCTTTTTAAAGCTTTGATACCTTTTTAAAGCTTTTGGGACACCCTGTACAAGTATTTACCCACTTACCCTATATATTGGTTTTATTCTATAGGTGTACCGATTATTAGAGAATAAGATGCTATGTCTACGCTAGACACTGATCAGTGTTTCACTAAAGCAGTACAACATTTCTATAACAGTCATTTACAACAATGAATCCATGTACAACAGTGGTTTAATTATTAATATTGCATACACTCACTATCTCACTCGTATAGAGAACGATACCAGTAAATACATTGCATATGGATGATATCATCTGTAATATCAATTATCAGGGTGATGAAAATATAAAATCCTATGGATTTGTGCTATATTTTTATAATGTATGTATATTAAGTGATCTTTTTAATCCTCAAAAAAAAAATGGAAGCAGATTTTCTTGCAGATTTATATTTCTGATCATAAATCATAAATATATTCCGAGTTACAGAGCGATACGATTCCTAATTACTTCAAAATCATGGTTTTAGAGTGAATTAAGAGTGAAAATATAAACTGTTGGGTTAAACCGACCGTCACCCTACCAACATTTTGAGTTGTATCGGTTGAGATTGGCTCTGTATCGTCGGCTCATTGGATAAAGGGAAATCATGACATTATGACGGTCTAAAGTACAAAGATGGTAATTTGTGCGACACAAAATAGATTTTTATTTTTTAGAAGCATGTTTAAAGCCAAAATGTACATGTACCTCAATCAACCAATATGAAAAACCATATATGATTTTACTGTCTATGGAAAAACCTACCTAGGCCACTGCCAAGGGCTCTAAACTAGTCTGGAAGTCCTTGGACTTGATGCCCATGATTTTAATTCAATTTCTTAAGTATCTATGGTAACTTCTACATGTGGTGGCTCTGTTCTCCTTGCTAATTGGCCTTTAAAATAGATGCCCCTTTGAAAGACAATTTCAAGGCCTGGTTATGTGCCTTCATCTGTGTAGCATGCATCGAGGAAACAGTTAAAGGGACACTAAGAGATGTGTTGGAGGCAGCGCCCTCAATTATGATAAAAACTGAGATTAGTTTATTTTTATAATTGTATTACATGTATGAACTTACACCTATAAGGATTAAGAAAAATCAGCTCTCTTTGTACAAGAAAACATTGATTCCAAAAATGCTGGTCCCGCGGGACCAGCATTTTACGTCCGACAGTATCCCCCTGCAGTACGCGTGATACATAACGCGAACCATATTTGCATAGAGGGCGTTTTTCAATAAATAGCGATGATATTGTTTTAATCTAGTTTTGCTGTGTTTTTTGTTAAAAGAAACAACAATAATCAGAAATTATTAAGGCATCGAAAGAATTTCCACTTTACCACCAGGGCTAGAATGGTCGGGTATGGTGTCGTCATTTCCGTTGGATCAATTGGCCAATCATGCGGCGGCGCCGGTTGTTGACGTCCCTCTCCCTGTTGTTTGTAGTCGCCACGTTCGAATTCTTGAATCATATTATTTCGTGTCTTCAAAGCGAGAAGTCATCTTCTCACGTTCTCAAAATTCCCACCCACCCTCCCTCGCGTTGGTTTGCCCTAGTGCAAAAAAGGGTTCCTTGGGTTGACTGCCCACGAACAGGGGGAAGAGGAGGAGGGCTTCTTCTGAGCACTCTTGCCTCTCCCTGCCTGTATACTGTGTTTATGGAAAACATATTGTGTAAAAGGGAGCTTGGGTGCAAAAAAGGGTTCCTTGGGTTGACTGCCCACGAACAGGGGGAAGAGGAGGAGGGCTTCTTCTGAGCACTCTTGCCTCTCCCTGCCTGTATACTGTGTTTATGGAAAACATATTGTGTAAAAGGGAGTTTGGGTTGGCAGTGTTTTTTGGGTTGGAAAAGTAAAATGAGTTAAGATCAAAATAATGAGTGAACGACACGTTCAGAAAAAAGTTGAAATTATTAATGTGTTGGTCAAGGTGCATCAAATAAACAATAATTTTCAATTGTTACATGGTTTCACCCACAAATTACGTTGGCAATTTGTGTGTGGAAAATGAATACTTTGTACGTATCTCAAGGTCTTCAGAAATAGTGAAATGCTGGGATAATCCACTCCAATATGATAATCATAATGATAAAATAGTAGTGGTTCCAAAATGATCACAATGATAACAAAGAAAATGTTAAGGACTAGTCGCAACTTTCAATTCCAGTCAGGTTTGACATTAAAAATGAACAGGGGGAAAGAGGAGGAGGGCTTGGTCTGAGCACTCTTGCCTCTCTCCCTTGCTATTTACTGTGTTTATGAATAAACATGTGGTGTTGAATTGAGCATGGGTTGGCAGTCCTTAATGAAATAAATGAAATGTTATATACATGTATCTCGCTTGACACGAGGCAACTGCAAAACAACTGTTTGTGTGTTAATTCTAGCGTCTGGTGGTAATGGCGATTTTTAATGTTCATCTTGAATTCTGAAGTAAATTTTTAAACATTTAAACTTTTCAACACCACTTAATGTCCCTTTAAGTGACAAGTAATTACGATTCAGGTCAGGAAAAGATTTTGACACAGTTTTTAAAGCAATGATGGCACAGGCTTCCTTTTTGTAACAATTTAAAGACTCAGTCAATGATGTTGCAATAATCTTTTGTCTCGTATTATTCAAACTGCTTCATTGGTTATTTTAGTTTTTTCATCCTGTCATGCATCCATTTATTAAAAAAATAGTACAATATCATCAATGAGGTATTATTATTATTATTAAAAGTTAAAAGTTATTATTATTATTATTATTAAAAGTTTAAAATTTGCACAAAAATTCTCTAAATTAAATGTGATGATCTCTAATCTAATGTCTGTCCATTCTCCTGATTTATACGGCTTTAAAAGTAATGTTTGTGTATTCTGGTATGGACTGGACACTTGTTTGCTTGTACTCAATGAAACAAATTAGGCTATATTAAAAGAATCTTTTGTCTCAAAGTTCTTCAGCTTTTCAAAACCTAATGCGGAATGCGGTGTTTTTTTTATGAATATCAAATATTGAAATCCTTGTAAAGTGACCTTTTGTATTTAAAATAATGTGATCAATGAAAATCTGAAAAATCGATGAAACTTATGGATTTTTTTTTGTTGAAAATTTTTTTAAATTTAAATTTAAAAAAAAAAAAATCTTCTTTTCTAATGCGCACCAATTAACTAACGCGCGCGGGAGCTTTAAGACAAACTATTTTTTTAATATAGCTTTATATGGGGATACCTGTGGCATGACCCTATTCTCCCTCCTCCATCCCTACACATAGCGCTTCTCAAATTACTAAACCAACCAATACCTGTACCAGTCTGGTATTGTTTACTAGACATCAATCACGTAAATGTCATGCAATACCTAGCAATACGAACATGAACTGGATATGAACCTGTAGAAGCCGACATCATGCATTATTTAGATGGTTATTACTAGAATGAGAAAACTATGCAATACAAGCCTTTGTTTGGGTACAGAGAGCAGTTCAGATAGTCTGGCATTTGCAAAGAATATAATGGGTACTGTATTCGTGACATTTTGCATGCATGTTTTTTATTGAACTAGAATGTATAACCAATCTATTTTTATGTTTTCATCATGTAGGTAAATCAATAGTACTAAATGATTTCTTAACTCCACACATTATCATTGATAGTCAGCAAAAATGTCACTTTACCATCCAGAACTTGGGACCTCTTAACTATCTAAACCAACTACATCTGACTCAGTTTTTAATTAATAGGGAAACACACACACCCCTCCCCATCCCACACAATGTCTCCAACCCCTTGCATTGCTAACTCATGCCCACTACTCCATGAACAGGGATGAAGGAGCCTAAAATTTAAATCAGGTGTATGATGCTCTTCTTTAAATCTATACCACCTACTAGTAGTGTCCAAACAAGAAATGTGATGGATCTTGATCTATTTGACTCTCTACTACGTATCTGGTTAGTGTCCATCCAAGATTTCACATACAACTTTGATGAAAACTATACATTCTAACTTAATGTAATATCAATGAGCCCTAGGGTAAAAATAGCTTCCAATTTGTCTGTATCTAATTTTGGAAATCATGACTAAGGTTTGTTAATACATGTAACCCACTTAAACCAGAAGAGGGTACCTCGAAAAGTCGAGTTTACTCCACGCTAGGTTCACTTCAATTGATGCTTTAACCCCACAGGCACTAAACAACTATCTAAAACTAGTTTTTATTGGTTATAAAAGATATACACTACTTTATTTAACCAATCAGAGAACCTGTTCTGTAAAGAGTGGATAATAAGACCTAAACCGAGTTTAAACCACACTTATTGGATAAGCTCAATTTTTATTGGATAATTAGGGGATGATACTGTATAATTAACCAATAAGGAATAATGTAAGAAATACAATCAGTGCCCTGTAGGAGAGTTAACTCTCTGTACATCCTGTGTTAGGATTTATTGCTCCCTAGGCATATATAGGAAGATCTAATCCTAGTTTAGGATATGTGCCAACATTCATGTTCAATTGCAAGAGGATGTTGGCAAGTGGGGCTGTGTTGCGTTAACCCTCTGGGTACTACCTATCTATCTAACAGCGCTTCTGATTGGTTAAGTACAAGATATACTCATATGAATAACCAATTAACGATACAGCTTTTAAACTATTTCACCCCAATCTTTATCAGGGATACAATTATTTTAACAATGTCTCTGATTGGTGCAATAAATGATGAATCCAATTTTCTGACCAATCGGCCGGTAGTTCTCAGGGGGTTAACTGCTAGCACTCAGATTCCTTGCAATTATGGGTCTGTTAAAAACTGTCAGGATTTTAAAATTAGGGATTAGGCGAAAAAAATCATCTTGTTATAGAGGCAGATGATAAGCCACCTGTATGTTCCTAGAACAAACAAAGTCTTGGGTCAGAAATCATTCAGTGTAGCTGGTCCGCAATCATGGAACAATCTCCCTCGTACTACGAGAGAAACTGACAATCACTCAGTTTCGATGTAATCATAAGACTCACCTTTTTCAATGCTAATTTGAGTTCTGTGTTGCATGTGCTATGATCTAGGTGGAATAGCGCCGTATAAATATATAACAGTTTCTGTTCTGTTCTGTTCTGTTATTAATGTTCTGTTCTGTTCTGTTATGTTATTAATGTTCTGTTCTGTTCTGTTATGTTATAAATGTTCTGTTCTGTTCTGTTGCCTGTTACTGGAAAGTAGGTCAAAATATCCTATGACCACACGATATTGGATTTCTGTTTGTCAGCAGGACACAATTACTCTAATTACTTGATAACATACTAAGGTCGCTTTGCGATCTGGCAGCTCCTGATGACGTCATTTACGTCATTTGATTTTCAATCGAATGCAACCAAGCCTGTTGCAACCTCACGCGATTTCCAAAAGTTTGAAAAGGTCTCACCAGGTCGCTATGCCCGGATCGCTGCATTTGACTTCGAGTTGCTGTGAGCGATTTGTATCACTCGAGCGACCTAAGATCACCACGACCTGCAAACGGCGCGGTGAGTATGCAATAAGCATTACTATTTCTGCTCCATCATCTTGTCATCTTTATGCTTAAAGGGGCATTGAGAGATTGCAGAGAAAATGAAATTTGGAAAAAAGGAACTGTTTCAATAGATCTATAAGATACGTAGGAACCCGGAAGTGTAAGGATTTATGGGAAAACGTTTGACTAATCGCGCTAGATTGAAATTTGGTTGAAGCAAGTCACGTGGTGAGTGATGTTGATAATTAAATTTTACATGATAGACGGTGAATTAAGGTAAACAGATTCGATGGTAGTTAATACTCAAGTATTACGTAGGTGCAAAATAAATAATTTCCAGAAGAATTGAGGGCGCACTTCAAAATGTATCTCTCAGTGCCCCTTAATCCCTTGAAAACTAGCAGTCGATTGGTCAAAAAGATGGTAACATCATTTCTTGCACCAATCAGAGACATTGTTAGAATAGCTGTATCTGTAATTAAATTGTGAGTGAATTTAGAAGTTGTCTTTTGATTGATTGGTTATTCCAAATGGATATATTTTGCTATTAACCAGGTGCTCAGAGAGTTGAACGGAAATTTTAGTTCTGAAATTTAAGAATAAAATTAACAATTTGGAGTGAAATTCTCCCATTCTGATGGGAAACTACGGCAAATTTGTCAAATAATTTGCATACTGAGTCCTATAACACCAGCAGAATTGAAACATAAATACTGCACCCATATTTATGTTAGAATGACTGACTGGACATTTTTTTGGCTGATCTCAAAGCAACTGATCAGATGGTGAACTAGGGGTAGAATTTTGGCGCGAATCCGCGAATCGATTTGCGTGAATCCTGGTGGATTCGCGCAAAAAAAAAAATTAAAACTTTTTTCTTTTCTTTCTAAGTCCAAAACAGGAGTGCAAGCTTATAGGCTTATTCTTGATATTATTTTCATTAATTTCGCAATAATCCATGGATTCTCAAAATTGGCGAGAATCCAGGATTCTTGCGAAATTATTCCGCGAGAATCTAAATGGACTCTTGCACTGCAGCACGAATTTCTAGGCCTGTGAACAGACCGGATGAAGTCAATTTTGTGCGTTTAAATTTGTGACGCCTTTGGTGCTTTAAAAGGATACAATTCTGGTCATTTTTCTGGCAAAACTACACCAGCTGACAAGATGTACGGTTAAAGCAGGTCCAGTGAAAACTGTTTGCAGAAACTTTTTTTTAAATGTGTAAGTTTGGATTTGTTCAACTATTCTGACACATTGGTTTTGTGAAAATCTTGTAAGGTTTTTTTTAAATGTCTCTACACATATAATGAATTAATTTACAGATAAGAGTTTACTTTAATTCAATTTTATTTATTGTACTTTCGGCGGTTCTATAGTCTATTTGGCCATCACGAAACAGTGACGTAACCGCGTATTCTACTAATTGCAGCACATAACACGTGCGACTACTCGCGGCGCTGGCGTATACACACGAGCGTTGAAAGGTGGAAGATACATACGCGTGCGTAAAAACTGCGCCTGATCAGTTACGTCACTGTCCAGAGGAAGCCAAATAGAGTATAGTAGTATATGAAGTTACACTGATCTCATTTGGAATAGACATGAAACTAGATCATTTTTCAAGCTTTTCATCAGAACACATTTATCATGATCCAAAATAGAAACAATTTTCAATTCAATTACTCACATCGTGTTAGATACACACTACATGTATATAGTACCATGTTGGGAAGATAAGCAATAAAGAAGCTTTCAACACACACATGAAAAAGCCATTTGTATTGAACCCTTTGAAAATGTTTCATTAATAAATGACTACATTAAAGCTTCCTTTGCCTCTGGTTAATTTTTAATATCTGTATGTCAAGTATACAGATGGTAAATATTCGGCAACAAAGTCCGAGGACCTACGTGTTATGTACAGTCCTCAAAATAAGTAACTGACCAGGTAATAAATATGCTCTCAACTACAAAACTATAACTCCTACGTAAAAATATTAGAATATAAAGTTGTAAGGAAATTTCTTGTCTTTAATTTGAGATATTACACGTGAAGATTGAATGAATATTAACTAAGTTATGTGCCCTAAACCAAAACAAAGTCCGTTTTTCATTTTAACATTTCGTTCGTCTACACGCAGCCTCGGACTAGCGACAGGCAGATTATTGATTAACCGGTAGCGACAACTCACTGGTCGATAGTAAGACAGGGATTGGGGATGCTTCAATTGATCAATGCATCCCATACACATACCTGTCACACTGTCCCGCGTGTTCAAATCCCAAGTGTTAAAACGTAAACTGCACTTTGCTCTATCCTTTTCAATGTCGCGTTCTTAATTGTTAACCGATATTAATGAATAATGTATCAAGTTAAAGAGGAGAAAGTTTTTTACAACTTTATTATTTAATATTTATATGTAGGAGCTATAGTTTTGGAGTTACGAGTATAGTTATTACCTGGTCAGTTACTTATTTTGAGGACTGTATACCTAGCATTTGCTGCCTCTGCTAATAAATCAAGACTAGATTCAAAATTGTCTGCCTTTCAAAGCTTTTTCCCAAATCCCCCCAAAAAAGTAAATGGTGTTTTTTTATCTCCTTATATCACTTTCTGCAAAAAGAGTGACCTAATGACTGGTTTGTTTTGATGGGATGGGCAACCAATCAATTTGAATTGAATTGTTGAGAGTGCAGCACTGGTAGACATACCTTAGTATCTTAACTTTAAAAAGTTTAGATACTAAGGTATAGTTAGCTGCCAATAACGATTACAAATAGGGAAAACAAACACCAAGACCAAGAACTAAGGCCAAAAAACCCAAGAACTGTCTCACTTAACATTTGGGAAAATAGCTATGCGCTATGTGTGGGGGTAGAAAAAAAGCTATGCTTAAATGCGGAAATTCCTCCCCCTCCCCCCCCCCCCCCCCCCCCCTAAGCAGCCCTACTTCTGGCAACTGAAAAAAACACCCAAAATTGGTCTCATCGCATAGGGTTATATGCGGCAAAAGTTACTCCACATGGAATTTTTTCTTTCGTAGCCTAAATAATGTCATCAAATTTGCAATAATTTTCTATCACCCCATAGAAACATGCTCTGATACTCACCAATGACATTCCTAGCTCTATGTAGCTGCTCGAAAAAGTCAGACTGCAAATGACCCGTTCCTAATGTTGTTTGCTCATAGGTCTGCTGTCATAGGATAGTTCAATCTGTAAAATGTGTGTGTGAGCATATCAAAAATACATTGTCAAAATCCCAGACATAAATACACACAATCCCCACCACCTGTTTCATTCATGTATCAAACATAACAGTTGCTGCTTATTACAGCTTTCACCTGTAATTTATGTCTTACTTTGTCTGAATATTTCAATCCCAAAGTCAAGTGGTATTTTTACCAGTCCATTTTTAGGCATTGACTCAGCCAGCTCCTTCCATAGCTATATTAAACATAAGGGCGCACAGCACTAAATCACTCCTCGTTTTGTGTAATGGTAGTAAGTTCCGGCAAAAACAAAAAACGATTTTGTGATTAATGGGGTCCTTTGGGAATCAGTTTGGCGTGAGGATAGCGTTTCATAATTAAAATGAAAGATAATCTCTTGTACTTTGATCAGGATATTGCAAAATATTGATTTTCGATTGTATTGAAAATTTATCACGTGTATGAACATACGTGATCGGAGGCGGTTAGAAGGCCAGCGTCCGGGCTGAAAATAGGGGTGGCGCTGTTTAAATGATCGTATCGTAAAATCGAATTGGAAGGTGTAACACTTCTTGACGATTTTATGAAATTTGAATGTTTGTTTATTAGAATAAAGCATTCGAGACGTTCCAAAAATGGTTACTAAGGGCCCAAAATAGCGACTCTTTTAGCCCTAATTTACATGTAATCCAATGGGCGGTATATTTAGTGATGTGCCCCCATAAGTAATCTCAGGCAGAGTCAGGCTCTCTAGTTAAACAATTCTAGCTGCTACCAATGTTATTATTTTCACTTTAGTTCACGGTTAAGGTCAGCATACATACACTCTGAGTGCAGGTATTGACAACCAAAAAGAAGTTCAATTCTCACTGGTTCGCTAACAAATCTTCTGGTTCACTAGAGTAAAAGTGATACTTTTTGCTTGCATAATTATTCATGCTGGGTTTAAAAATATTTACGCCTATTGCTGCTGTGATATTTAGCATGATGTATGTTTATTTATATTAACAAAGTTCACCATTAAGGCACCTTGGGTCTATTTTGCTGTTTTTATTTGTCCACCTATCGTTACAGGTCACGAAAAGTGTGAAAATAAAAGTGTGTGAAAAATGCCATTTTCACAGAAAATATGCAGCATGCCTCATATCAACAACGGTTTTAGCAATGGCGTCAATAGGGTTTGAAATTGGGTGGGAATGGGGGATGGGGGGGGGGGGGGGGGGCATGCATGTCATTTTGGGGTGGATGCATGACCAATGTGAAGCCAGTACTTCTAAAGCATGATTTAAAACTTCAATGGCAAATAAACTGCTCACAAAAAGTATCGAAACACTTAGAAATGATCCGATATATAACGTCTCGAAAGGGTATGCATTAATCGAAGCAAATAACCAAGTGCATAATTTTGTTCTGCGTATTTTGACACATCGATCGATGAGATACGATGTTGCGGAGCGAAGTTATTGTCATTTCAATGGTCATGGGTCCAGTTTCAAAAGTGACAATCATCCTATAGAAAGAGGTTTGCACTACTGTTTAGAATGATCCGATTCATGCTTTTCAATAGGGATGAGTGTCACTTTTGAAACTGGACCCACGATCATTGAAATTACAATAACTCCGCTCCGCAACATCGTATCTCCACGATCGAGGTGTCAAAATACGCAGAACAAAATTATGCACTTGGATATTTGCTTCGATTAATGCATATCTTTTCGCGCCGTTATCTATTGGACCATTTCTAAGTGTTTCGATACTTTTTGTGAGCAGTTTATATTGTACCAATTTATATACTAATTCGACAGTCATATTCCATGATTCCCCTTGTTAAATGAACCAACAGAACCAATCTCAACCGACAGACTCCTCTAGTATAGCTACGCCACTGAAGGGTTGGAAAAGTTGATTTTCTGTCTTATTCAAACAAATACACTTCTTAAAATGTATGATCAGTTACAGAGTTAATTTGACTTGATGCAGTGTTCAAATCTTTCTATATCGCATCACAATTTATGCCCAACCAAAAATATGTCTATTGAGAGTTTTAAAACTTTCAATGTCTGGTCCTGGTACAAAATTACAATTCTTGTGTGTGTTTGTATATTTGTTTGGTTATTTGTGTCCTGATGTGACCAGATATGGGCAAAATGCAAGGACACACACTTGTGTCCTGATGTGACCGGACATGGGCAAAATGCACAGACACACATTTGAATCCTGATGTGACCAGACATGGGCAAAATGCGCGGACACACGCTTGTGTCCTGATGTGACCAGACATGGGCAAAATGCACGGACACACACTTGTGTCCTGATGTGACCAGACATGGGCAAAATGCAAGGACACACACTTGTGTCCTGATGTGACCAGACATAACAAAATGCACGGACACACACTTGTGTCCTAATGTGACCGGACATGGGCAAAAAGCGCGGACACACGCTTGTGTCCTGATGTGACCAGACATGGGCATAATGCACGGACACACGCTTGTGTCCTGATGTGACCAGACATGGGCAAAATGCAAGGACACACACTTGTGTCCTGATGTGACCAGACATGGGCAAAATGCACAGACACACACTTGTGTCCTGATGTGACCAGATATGGGCAAAATGCACAGACACACACTTGTGTCCTAATGTGACCGGACATGGGCAAAATGCAAGGACACACACACTTGTGTCCTGATGTGACCAGACATGGGCAAAATGCACGGACACACGCTTGTGTCCTGATGTGACCAGACATGGGCAAAATGCACGGACACACACTTGTGTCCTGATGTGACCAGATATGGGCAAAATGCAAGGACACACACTTGTGTCCTGATGTGACCGGACATGGGCAAAATGCACAGACACACACTTGTGTCCTGATGTGACCAGACATGGGCAAAATGCAAGGACACACACTTGTGTCCTGATGTGACCAGACATAACAAAATGCACGGACACACACTTGTGTCCTAATGTGACCGGACATGGGCAAAAAGTGCGGACACACGCTTGTGTCCTGATGTGACCAGACATGGGCAAAATGCACGGACACACGCTTGTGTCCTGATGTGACCAGACATGGGCAAAATGCAAGGACACACACTTGTGTCCTGATGTGACCAGACATGGGCAAAATGCACGGACACACGCTTGTGTCCTGATGTGACCAGACATGGGCAAAATGCACGGACACACTTTTGTGTCCTGATGTGACCAGACATGGGCAAAATGCACGGACACACACTTGTGTCCTGATGTGACCAGACATGGGCAAAATGCACGGACACACACTTGTGTCCTGATGTGACCAGACATGGGCAAAATGCACGGACACACGCTGTCCTGATGTGACCAGACATGGGCAAAATACACTGACACACGCTTGTGTCCTGATGTGACCAGACATGGGCAAAATGCAAGGACACACACTTGTGTCCTGATATGACCAGACATGGGCAAAATGCGCGGACACACACTTATGTCCTGATGTGACCAGACATGGGCAAAATGCAAGGACACACACTTATGTCCTGATGTGACCAGACATGGGCAAAATGCAAGGACACACACTTGTGTCCTGATGTGACCAGACATGAGCAAAATGCGCGGACACACACTTATGTCCTGATGTGACCAGACATGGGCAAAATGCGCGGACACACACTTGTGTCCTGATGTGACCAGACAATCAGACAGGGGCAAAATGCAAGGACACACACAATTTTTTTCATAAAATGCTACAGGTTATACTTAAGGGAGCCAATAATTAACTAAGAGAACTTTCATAAATACTTTGGCGGGGCAAGGCTGGAAAATTTGATGTGGGGGTCAAAAAACGGGTCCAATATTAAGAAAAGAGGGAGGTCAAAAACAGTTTAGGCATAGCGAGAGAGGGGGTCATAAGAGTGTTGATGTACCCCCCCCCCCCACCACCAAAGTTTTTATGAATGCTCCCTTACAAACCTAACCACATTCCCCCAATTTACACACTAAACCTTTTCATTTATAAGCACCCAGCCATACATGTATGCTCAAATCCTGTCTAAGCCACTTCGTGTACAGGGTGCATAAAAAAATAGGACTCTCTTTCAGCATGGATTTAATCCTTATTACAACCACTGAACCGTGACCAATTTGATTTCAATGAAAACTAAAAATTAAATTCCTGAACAAATGAGAAAAATCCATTATCAATTAACCCGAACCACCCCAGTGCCACAAATGTCCATGGTAAAGTCTGTCAGTGCGCACTGGCGTGGCACTTTTTCGATGAAATAATGGCCCCAGGCTACATAGTTGGGCGAATATACTCGCCCGAATATACTCGCCCAAGTATGGTGGGCCCCCGTGACGCACTGGTAGAGCATCCGTCTCACAACCTAGAGGTTGTGGGTTCAAGCCCTGGTTGCAGAGCCACTATTGTGTCCGCTTTTTGTCGTTGAAAAAAATCCCTTGAAAAATGTGGGTAGGAGGTTAGGGTTAAGGAAAGTATGACCATTTAGGGAAGCCAACCCATTTTGTAGTACAGTATGTATTGGTATTTCACACAGGTAGAGTAACATTTAACGTGAACTTGCAAGATTACATATTTAGGCTAAAAGGGAAATTCTCCTTCTTAGGCCAAAAAAAAAAAAAGTTGTGTTGCCCTCACAAGCCTAAAATCGGGAGGGACGGCCGGCCGGATTTTTTTTTTTTTTTTAATTTTAAATTTTAAATTTTACCAAAATCAACGATTTTATACCTATTATTTCAGTCAACATGTGTGAAGATACTAAGGAAAACGCTTACTGGATGTATTTTCAACCCAATGGTGAATATTTTGGTTTCTTGCCCATCTCTTTTCACAGATTGGAAGATCTTGAGAAAAAAAATCTTGAAAAAAAATCTTAAAAAAAAAAATCTTGAAAAAAATCTTGAAAAAAAGAAGAAAAATAAATAAATCTTAAAAAAAAGAGATAAAAAAAAAAAAAATCTTGAAAAAAAAAATCTTGAAAAAAAAAAAAAAAAAAAAAAATACCCGGCCCACATTCTCAGAATTTTGACCCGGCCGGATGAGGGCAACACAACTATTTTTTTTTTTGGCCTTATCATGTTAATGGCAGAAATTGAAGTTGACTTACAAGTCCAATTTCACCAGTGTATGGATGGTTTTAAATGCCATTCTCTGTCTATGATTGGTATAAATGCACTATTGACATGATTGGTGCCTTCCTACCACAACTTTATGCTTTCCTGCTGAGGCTTTCTCACGAGAACACTGAGCAGCATTGAACATTGCACAGACGTACATATTCATGCATAAAAGTGGATTATGTAGCTATTAGTGATTTGTGCCAGAACTATGAGAAATATAGCAAACTAATCTTTGCTATTGATATTGATAGATGATTTACAATTTTTATGGATGCTGAGTATTGAAATGTAAACCATGTCATTTTCTGGTTTGTACGTGTATATCTCATTGTACAGACTAAGTAAAATGACATGGTTTACGCAAATGGAGTAATTCTGTTATACCCTTCACAGGGGTATTTATATGGTTTTTTTTATAATGGTGAAACTAATAGCCGCGTGGAAAGTGTTAAGAGCAATAATGTTACAAGGAGTGTGTGTCCTGACTCCTGAACTCCTAATTTATTCCTATCCTGAATTCTTGACACTGAAAAATGAGATGGGAAAGGAAATGCATTAAAGGCGAATACTGTAAACGTGGAAATTATCGAGCTACATTATAAGTTTCGCACTTTTCACGCTCCAAGCAGCTACTGTACCACGAAAATAAAAACACACAAACATATTTATTTTGAGTATAAGTCAATGTAATGAACTTTCAAAATCGCGATTTTATAAACAAGCGAAATGACTGAAAGCCCGCAAATCGCGAAAATGTTATCACGCAGAAATTACCACTTTTACACAGTTCATGTAGCACCCTCAACCTTGCCAACTACAACTTATCTGTGGTTTGCAACCAAGATGAAGAGTCCATTTTACACAGTAAGCATAGGGGATTTTATTAGTGGTGTGGACACTATACACCAAATAACACATTTTTAAATGTTATGAAATATGTGACCTGTCGCATCAAAATGGACATGTTGGCGGCGAGACTCCAATTTGAGTTACACGTATCAGCTGAAAGAGCACATTCTAAGCTTTAAAATGATACCTTGTTGACGGAAATCGGATTTTGGAATCACAAGATATAATTTTAATAATCAGACTGTTAACTATTATTTTCTTTATATTTCACCAACTTTATTGGCTTCTATTTCAAAACTGTGTTTGCCGACAACATGTCCTTTTTGATGCGTCTGGTCACATATAATATCACTATGTAGTGTAGGTTATAAATACATGTAATAATAGGATTATTTTTCACCCACTATAGTCTTAAATCTGTTCATTGATGTCTAATCCAAATTCATTGATGTATAATCTCCATGTACAGTACACACAATGGAAAGATTGGAAAATAGAGCAATGTTAACCACAAAATCCTGTATTCTTCAATAATAGGATATTTTCTGCAACTTAGGGTGGTGAAAAGTGAAAAATACCCCTGTTCTACAGGTAAACGGACCTCTCATGTAGGGTCGGTCCGTCAGTGATTTTTTTTTTATAAATATAAATTTCAACAATAAAATAACATTTTTTCCACTAGCCTATCAAACAGGTACCAATATTTTTGTATGCCCAAACAAATTTGAAGCAAAACACATTATTGGAAACCTTTGTTGCAATTTCTTTATTACCTGCCAAATTACACACGCAGTACAGGGGCGGAGCCAGAGATTGAATTTACCGGGGGGCTGAAAAGAAGATGAAAAATCTTGAATTTTGTGTTGTTGGACTATCCAATGCGGTGCGCAGCACCGCCCTCCGAGCTCTGCTCTGACAGGGGGGAGTCTGAGGGGGGGATGTGACCCCCTGAGAAGTAGACAAAAATTCAATTTTCGAACTCACATTTGGTGCGATCTGGTGTATACTTTTGACCAAAATTTCATTGAAAAGCCACCTCTTCATTTCCATAAAATATTTTGTTTTTTATCAATACACGAAAGAAGTTGAGCATATTACTGATATATTTTCTTGAATTAGGTTTTAAAAGGTCGAACAGGGGGAGTCTGAGGGGGGATGTGCCCCCTCAGAAGTAGAATTTTTTTTCAATTTTCGAACTCATTTGGTGCGATCTGGTGTATACTTTTGACCAAAATTTTATTGAAAAGCCACCTCTTCATTTCCATAAAATATTTTGTTTTTTATCAATACACGAAAGAAGGTGAGCATATTACTGATATATTATCTTGAATTAGGTTTAAAAGGTCGAACAGGGGGAGTCTGAGGGGGATGTGCCCCCCTCAGAAATATAATTTGTTTTCAATTTTTAAACTCATTTGGTGCGATCTGGTGTATACTTTTGACCAACATTTGATTGAAAAGCCACCTCTTCATTTCCATAAAATATTTTGGTTTTTTATCAATACACGAAAGAAGGTGAGCATATTACTGATATATTTTCTTGAATTAGGTTTAAAAGGTCGAACAGGGGGAGTCTGAGGGGGGATGTGCCCCCCTCAGAAGTAGATTTGTTTTCAATTTCGAACTCATTTGGTGCGATCTGGTGTATACTTTTGACCAACATTTTATTGAAAAGCCACCTCTTCATTTCCAATAAAAAAAAAATTCTTCTTCAATACACGAAAGAAGTTGAGCATAACTGATATATATTCTTGATTTAAATATACATGGTTTAAAAGCTCGAACAGGGGGGAGTCTGGGCTCAGAAGTAGAAACATTTTCAATTTTCGAACTCATTTGCTGCGATCTGGTGTATACTTTTGACCAATATTTTATGAAAAGCAATCCCTTTCCTCCGTTTCTTCTCTTTTTTTCCCCTTCTTTTTTTCTTTCTTTACAAAAAAGTGGGGCGGCCGCCTATAGGCCTACGTGTATATCACGACATACAACGTTATTTTATTCACCAATCCGTCGATCAATTAAAGGCTCTTTCTCCTTTCTCTTCCCCCTTTCCTCTCCCTCTCTCTTTTCCCTTTTTTTTTTTTTGGTCGATTTTTTTACCGGGGGGCGCGCGCCCCCTCCGCCCCCCCCCCCCCCCCCCCTGGATCCGCGCCTGCAGTACATTTCATTGTTGCAAGTCCACATAATGTTTTGTCTGTAAGCCTTATTTGTGTGTAGTTTACAAATGAAAGGTCACACAAATTTCTGGCATAAAGCAACTTTTGCTTACCATTTCGAATAATTTTTAATATCGGTGTCAGTTTAGTTTTATGTAACTTATCATTTTTTTCAATACAATTAAAATAAAACATGGACATTATCATCAGGTCGAGTGAAATCATGAAAAATTAAACTTTTCACCGAAGGTGGTACACAATGTACAAATTACAATGTACCTGCAAATATTGATTAGGGTGTCATCAGGCCCCAAACCAGTATTTTCCGGGGGAGGGGCGGCACATGCTTAAAAAAAGTGGACTTTTCCCTGAAATAGGGACCTTATTATCGGGGGGGGGGGGGGGGTGAATCAGGTACAAGCTTACCTTTTTGCATAAATGTTGACCCTTTTTTCGACAAAAAAGTGTAAAAAACACATTTGTTTCTCTTGCTATGCTCGTAAGCAGCATTTTTTCGGACCTTTTGGGGGAATTTTGTTATGGACCTTGGACTAGGTGTCATAATACTGCCAACAAACAGCGTTCATGATAACCGGTGTCGCATCGCGAAATGCTCCACACTTTTGAAGTATTGCTATTCAATTGCACAAATGTGTAGCTAAATGTGCGACGCAAGAAGATATTTGATCACGTTCCATCGAAGCCAAACCTAAAAAGATTGAGTTTCATCTTCAAATAATTTTAAAAAGTATGATAAATCCTATCGGCAGTTCATATTTCGTTTTCGTCAGAGTCAAAATCCACATTGCTTTACATTACGTGCGCAGAAGTCTTACTGTCGGTTTAGAATTTTTTTAAATGTCGGTTTTTGCGCACATCGGAGCAATGTTATAAATTATAATCATGACGTCACTTTTGATACTAGTCTTGTTCCCATGCTGCCGAGTGTTACGAAAAGACGAATTGAAACAAAAATGACTTGGAATAAAACTAGTGGTGCACCACGGACACCAGGAAATTCCTTGAAGGAATCATTACAAAATGGCGCTTAGTAACAAGATGATGTAAACAATTATGAAATCCATCGTGACTCGTGAGCGCAATAATGGCTGTATTTCCTTGTGTTATATTACTAAAATGTGTTAGTTCAAATTGTAAAATCTAGATCATGTACACGTTACGTATACTATATTTTGCTTACAGGCGCATGCCAGATTATGTAGAACGTGCAAAGTTGATGAAATATTAATCTTATTTAAGAAAAAAAAAGTGCTATACAAAAATTTGTGAATTGCTACACAAAACTAATAGTGCATCACACTTTTTGCTATACACAAAAAAAACGCTGGAAATTGAACGCTGCCAACAAATTTAATCTTTTTTCAATTAGCAACACTCCCTAGGTCTTATCTTCTAGGTGAATTAGGTGAGTACATAAATTCAATTTTCATTTACACAATTATTGTCCGGAAAAAAACAGAATTTGGACAAAGTGGAGGGTTTCTGTCTGTTTGGTATGGTTCCCCAACATATGGGCTCAGGCGTATTGACCCATACACAGATGTATGGGTCATGTTAAGGACTAGGATTGTCGGATAAAGATATTTCAAATAACAAGATTATCAATGGGATCATTCCACACAGCCATAACTTAAGTTGAATAGACTTGTCATATTAAAAGAAAAAGTCTGGGCTTCAACTCAGGTATGTTATTTCTAATGTGATTGAATGTTGTCGGCGTCGTCTACGCTTTCCGGCTATGTTGCCATTGCGCTTGGAACTATTGCTTTTCAGGTCTTGACCTGTATACGCGCAAGTTGCGCACTGACAATTAGAGTAATAAACTCAGTGGTCCGTCACGATCCACTCCCGACTAAGGCCAAACAAAGAAGAAGGTCTGTCTCAGAAACATTGTGCAAAAAAGCTAAGTGCTGTGCTTTTTTTTTTTTAAAAATAGGCTATGAGGTATGCGATTTTTTGGTTTTTGGTGGGTTTTTTGTTGTTGCTTATCCAAGCTTACGGAGAACTTTTTTTAACTTTTTTTTAAAAATCAAATTTTAAAAAAAACAAAACAAGTTTTTTTAGCCCCCAGCGCATAGACTGTAGCTCATTTCACATACCAATGCGGGCGGGCTTCTGAGACAGACCTTCTTTGTTTGGCCTAACCTAACCTATGTGTGTACAGACACAGACCAGGATGATCCCCTACTCTTTACGAAGTATTGACATCTAATCCCACTACTGCCACCAATTGTATTGTAATCCCAGCTACAAACTGCAGGTAGGTGAACAGCCTTTAAAAAGTATTGGAAGCCTTTTTTTCTGAGCACCTTTCTGTTTGGTAAGTTGAGAAAATATTTAGCTTATTAAACAGGATTGGTGAAAAAAATATGTTGCTGGTCAAATGAATAAATACACTACAGTATTGCTAGCTACGAAATGAAGCATAGACATTCCACATCACTGTTTTACTGTAGCGGGAATAGGGTGATCGAAATTCAAGCCAGTATTTCTTGAAAATAGTTGCAGGTTGAGATATTTTACTAAAATGTAATGTATACATATTACTTGAACAAGTTAAATATGATATATTTGAAGCAAAAGTTACACTAATTTTATTCAGAAAAGTTGAAAAATATTGATGATAATATTTGACCATCCGCAATGCCGTCTCACTCTCAGTCATATTGAAGGATATGCTTTCATTCCATAGCTCTCCTTCAGAGAGCTATGATGATTCGGAACTACAGTACACTATACTGTATTTGTTATGCTATGGATCATGGATGTATGTAACTTACTTATCAATCAACAGATTACGCCATTTACACAGTGTATTTATCATGTCCCTTCTGAACCTTCATAGCTCTCTGAATGAGAGCTATGATTCAGAGCTACTTTTTACAGTACACTACAACTGTATTTTCATGCTTTGGTTTGTATGTAATTTTTTTTACTTATCAATCAACAGATTACGCCATTTACACACAGTGTATTTATCATGTCATCTGCATTCAGATCAGAGCGCAAAACTCAGGAATTCCATTAATAAACTCTCACTCGAAATGGTCGAAAACACTGACCCGTCCAAGTTTAGAACTGCCCTTTCCCGCCCTCTCTGTTCCACCAATTAACCCCCCTACGTCGCACCTCCAGTCAAAACTCTGTACGAGTATTTGGAGGTTAACACCATCCATAGGGATGTTCATATCATTGACTATAGAGGGCGACATATTTGACCAAAATATGTAGAAAACTCATGTTTACCTCTTTAAATTCAGCGGAAAAGTATGAAACTGCTGGGATGTATTCACTGATGTATAAATAACCCCACACAAGCAACTAGACATCATGAAAGTAAACCCTTAATTTACCTAAAATGGTTTTAAAAATGTGCATGACTTAAACTACTTTTGGTTATAACTTTTTTATTATTCAGCCTGCAGACAAGGTTGAACCATCATTTTTTATTGTAAAGTACTTTGTTTCCATGTATTCCATTTTCAAAAAAGAGATAATTTTATTTTCAAAATTTTATGAACATGCCGGCAATATCCTCAAATAGGTCTTACATACGGAATAAACTTAAAGCACTCGGCAGCTAGTACAACAAATCATACTTAGTGATATTTGTCATCAGTTGGTATTATTCATCATAGGGCATTTTGCATGTTTCACTATCTGTCCCCATCCTAAGTATGACTCCTTCTAAATATGATTTTTGTGGTAATTTCTGTATCGCTTACCAGAGCTCAAAAACAAACTTCTTTGTGATTATTCTTGTCTACTCTTTCTCATCTATCTTGCCATTCGTTTAACATTTTGTACAAATGCACTATTCCCTTGAAATTTAAAGCGAAATTCTAATCCCATTCACTTTACGGCACTCGCGATGTTTATCGAAATCGGCGCCATGTTTGATTTAAATGAATAGTCTCATATTCATATTTTCGTTAGTTCGTAATGGTGTGCGTAGCGTATATAGATGTTTGTTATTTTGCGGTGGGGTATGAGACTAATCTGGATCGCTATACGATCCCGAAATGTCTAAAAAAAATCCTGCCATTGCATTTACACGGCGGAGAATTATGATTAAATAATGGAATAATTTAGCATTTTCATGTTTTAAAAAGTGGCTGGAAAGAAAGATGAGGACTTTATGAAGGTGCGTAGCTAGTATGAAAATCAACGGAAAAGCAGTTTTGCTGTAATTCACCCACAACTCATTTGAGTTGCACTCCATTCACTTCATACAGCAAATTAAATTGACAGTTTCTCGCAATACAATTTCCCCATACGTTGGTAGGGAAGAAAAAAAGAAGAAGAAAAAAACCCCACCAACGTATGGGTTTCAAAATTCCTGTACTACTCAGCAGCTATCATGTTTACAATGCAAATCAACTGCAAAACAATTGCTGCCTTAAACTTTATTCTGTATGTAAGACCTATTTGAGGATATTGCCAACATGCCTACCATCCAAGATCCAAGATAATATTAAATACTATTTTAATCAGCTTATTTATTTCCACTATGTGTCTTGACTCTTGTTCCTATTCACTTGTTATGTTGTGATTCAATTCAACATGTCCACTCTCGCAAACTTCCAGTTATCATCCCTACATTGCCCTATTACTAGGCTAGCAGATGGTTTTTGAAGTCATCTCTAGACTCTAGGCCTACAATTTAATAAAGGTACAAAAATACAACAACTGAACAACAAGGACGTATGTATTGTATGTATGAATGAATGATGTACAGATGACATGTACTCACCATCAATCAAATCATATCGGAGTCACTTTTGTACGCCTACGCCACGGTCGTTATAATATTGAAAACCCATAGATACAGTTGTAGGCTGCCAGCAGATAATATTCTATACTTATATATTTTGGTTACTCCTCCACGGACACAGAAGGACAAGATGATGACCACAACAAATGGAAAATGTCGATAAGGAATACTCTTGTTTATCGATTATTTGTGTAGGCATTCACACAACTCACACACGACTCATGAGTCATGAATGCTATATCAAAACAATCAATTTTGTTGAAGAGTTTCAGATTTGCATAAGGCTGTCATTCCTACTACTGTTTAAATTTTATTTCCAAGACGTGGTGGAATCAATACGGTCTACTAGATTTCGAAAACAATATTGATCAAGGTTTGTTTAGAAATGATCTTGTCATTTTACCTTCATTTAAAGATTTTACTAAATTTAATTATTTCTCCCAATTATTTTCCTCCAATTCTATAAAGTGTAAACCCCAAACCATCGTCGTCTGCAGACCCTTGCTGCAGCTGTCTGCTTGCTCTCTGTGCTCTCGGACCCAATGCACGACGCCCCCAATTTTCTTACACATCTTTCGCATTACTATAAATGTAATGATGGCGCTATAGGCAGGCACTGAATGATGTTCAGTAATCTTTAATGTGACACAAGATTTTGTTTCTGTCCATTTTGGAGCTCTCGTTATCAAATGACAAATCTACTCAGGCAAATTTCAGCTTTGGCCATTTTTTATACAAGAAAGAACATAATCAATCAGTGAGTGGTAACTTGGCTGACAAAGCAACATCAATTTCTGACAATGTGCTAGTATAGTGATGAATTCGTGTATCTCACTCTTCTTTATAGTTCGTACCACTTTTGTTTTTAAATTTTGTCCCTGATGGAGGGTGGTATATCCACTTGAAACGTCGGTCCTTATTGTTACGTTATATTTGTGTTGTTTTATTGCACAGCAATCTTTATTGCTAGTCCCAGGCTTTTCCGTGTGCTCAGTGCACAGCAATTCTTATTGCTTGCCCTATTATTTTCCCTGTTGTATCCCCCCCGGGCGTTATTCCCCTTGTTATTCATTGTTTTCCCACACCCAGCATTTGACATTTTCGAGATATCCTCTTATCAGTTCTCTGATCCTTGGTATGTTTTGTTCATGGTTCCGTTGGAATCATCTTTTTACATTTTATACTATACACGACACAAGCAATAATTGATTGCTTATTGAGGAAGTTACAACGGGCCGCGAAGGTAGAGGGGTGGTGCGTGACACCCACACACCCCATAAATGCCCAGTAGGCAAAATTGGTCAGCAAAATAAAGTTGGTAACATCAGTCGGACTCAGTTCGGTAAAAAACCAGCACAAATCAGTTTGTCAAACAACAACTTGGGGATCTAGACCAAATCGTGTACAACCTGCGGCCCGCCGCGCCGGCCTCTGAATTTTATGATAAGCGTTGTATATCAGCCGCCGGGAGTCGTTTCACAGAATAAACCGTGTAGGGTAGGAGTATTCCGTTGAAGTACGTTGAAACGACTCCCGGCGGCTGACATAAAACGCTTTACCGAATTTTATGTGGCCCGCGAAGCGATCCCAAAATTCCCATTGATATGCGCCCGTTTTACTGAACTCCCTAGGTTTACACAAATGGCGGATTGATTTAGTGGTATCCCACCAGTGGCGTATACAGGGGTGGGGGGGGGGGGGGGGGGGGGGGGGCATAAAAGGAAGGAAGAGGAGTAAGAGGAGAAGGGGGAAAAGAGGGAGGTAGGGGAGAAGGAGGAATGGGAAGGTCATTGGCGGCGCAAATGGGCCGGTTGTTATGGGGTCACGTCCCCATAATTTTAATGTGGGGGACATTACAAACTTATAGGCCTACTCATGATACTGAACAGTGGCGTATCTGGGGTCTTTTTCAGGGGGGAAGTATATTTTCCCGGTGAACACTGCAGTTCAACCCTTTTGCGCAGCTGAGCTAGTCTTCCAGCGAATGACGTTGCATCCTAAAGTTGATGCGCGCGTATAGCGTGCGAAATTTTAACAACACATCGACACGAATCTGGCTATTATTAGGGTACTTTTTTCTTTCAAACAGGCTTCTATAATTATATTCCTGGACAAATACGCGCGTAGCACGAGAAAATGTGCCATTTGTATACTAAATTGCCCATCATCAAACCGGGCAAGGGGCAAAGTTGTCAAGTTAAGATGGGAATTAAGTAAATCCCTTAGATTTTCTCTTTCCTTATCCCTTTTGTTTTCCTCTTATCCCCTTTCCTTTCTCCGCCTTTCCCTTTTCCTTCTCTCTTTCTCCCCTCCTCTCTTTCCTTTCTTTCCATTTCCTTCCCCTTTTTTATTTCCTTTCCCTTTCTATTCCCTCTCTTCTTCTCTTCTTTTCGATTTTTTTTAGCCCGGTAGTTTGAGCTGGCCTTCCCGGTCAAAGACGTCTGGGGGTCTTTACATCATTATCTATCGATTTGGGCATTTATTTATTTAGAAAAAAATTTGTTAGCTTTGTCCAAAAAAATTGGGTCAAAAAAGTGATTTTTTGTGTGTGATTTTCTCCAAAAAAATCAACATTTCTGGTCAGAGTTGATGACGAATTTGGATTCTCTAATCCATTTCTTTTCCAAAAACGTATACTTTTATATGCCTTTGATTAATAGTTCAATAATTACAGCACTCACAAAACTCAACAAATAAAATAAAAATCAAATAAAAAACGTTCTTAAATTCCCCCTTAAATAAGACAGCTGTTTATCAGATTAACCATGTTAACGCTACGTTTGCAGCATTACACTTTCGATATCGACAATATTGCAATACTCTGCTTGCAAATGTCAGAGACTGGTTTTAATAAGTTAGAAAGACAGATTTTATTATGAATATCAATATTAGCTCATTATTAGGAATATTTCAAGACATCTCAAAAAAATACTTATTTTTGACATCAAGATCACTCTTGAAAATGATATCGTTCAGATACCGCGGGAGTTTAACTCGGTTTTAGTACCGAAAGTGCACGGTTCCCAATTGCGAAGTTCGTTTCGGTAATACAGTTATCCAACTAAAATATTCTTGCTTCATAATGCTGGTTCTTTGCCTTAAAATACCTAAAAACCCAAGGAGCTTCCAGGGGCCCTAAGGCGGGTCCCTGGACCCCACCCACTTTTAAGTTAGAATTTGAATACGCACACTTTGATTTTGGATTTACTCCCATTACTAGTAATACCTAATATGCAGGAATAATTGTTTTTTAGTTAGTTAGGCATGTGAGGAAATTCCAAAATTACTGCTTCAGAATGCTGAATCTTTGCCTTAAAAATGCCGAAAACCCAGGAGCTTCTTCGCCCTTGTACCCCACAAGGGGCCCTATGGCGGGCACCCGCTGGTCACTCCACTCGCTTCGCTCGGTCCGTTCACATGGATACAACATTTGGCCGCCCCCCCCCCCCATCAAAACAATATACTGGATACGCCATTGTTCAATCTATTTCGTCAAAATGAACGCAAAGAATGTATCGAGATGACC